>CALNHX010002608.1:0-173329 GCA_940337035.1 Agriotes lineatus
ATATGCATTCAATTACATGGCAATATTAAACCTTTTATTACAAATTAGAAGCGCTAGAAACAGCTGTTGCATTTATTTTGAAAACACTTTATCCACAAAGCAACCACTAATAGAGGAGTTTCTTAAATGCACCTGTCAAATAATTGTTAGGGACTGGCCCACCCGTCGGAGGGCGCTAGTGTTGCCACTCGGCAAGGTTGGGAACCAAACTATAATTAATGATGGGTCGGTATGTGAAGAAGTGTTGTTTCAAATTGTGCCGATTCAGTGTAGGAGACACAAATTTGCCAAAGGCATAAAAAAACCTACTAATAGAAACGTTTTCTGAATGCATCTGTCAAATCAAATATTTGTTAGAGATTGGCCCACCCGTCAGGAGGCGCTGTTGTCACCTGTCCGCTTTTTGAAAAGAGCGTAAATAGTAAACTCATACGTCAAACTGACACCGACAAATCATTTAAAATGCGTGAAAAGCATTTTGAACCAAAGTAAATTGTTGCAATTGAGCACGACTATTGTAAGATTGACAATACTTATTAAACAATATTGCTATTTGCATTACTTAAAATATATTTGTTATTCGCAAATATTTTGTTTGAATTTTCCATAATTATTGTAAGCTTCAGAAGCATATTCCGATTTATGCGGTTCAAAACTTTAAAATCGAGATTCAGATAAAGGCAAATTATGTATATGCAAAATTTGTATCGGTGTTGACGGCATATCCTTGATTAATCCAAATATCGTAGTAATCTCGTATTTAAATTTTGCCGCTCTGCTAGAATAGTTTCTCGCCCACCCGTTGTAGGGCGCTGAAACTTTTATACAAGCTTACTATGCAAGAAATCGCTCTATTAGTGGTTGCTTTGTGACTTTATCCTTCAATGATATAAATACAAGATGTCACATTGGAACGAGAAGAAATTCAGAAAGTTGTGTGAGTATATAAAGAAATAATTTACAAAGAAATGATCATCATTAAACCGTGCAGGAAAAATTAAACCCTTAATTATATATTTGAAATTCCCCTTTGTAATGATATCCAATATGAATATTATCACCACTTCTGTGTATCAAATCAGAAATAACAAAAGGAAGAAGTCGATGAAACACACTAATGAAGGTAAAGAAGTATATGAATACATTTTGAACAATTTCTTATCTATAATATAATTTTCCTTAATGTGTGTCTGTGGCACAAAATAAAATCTCACATTCAGGCTTCACAGATGTTTATATTTGTTTAGGTTTTGTTTTTCTTATCTTAGCGCTCGGCTCGGAGCTTGACCTTTCGCGTACCCTATTTCACGTGCGCGCCGATTCAAGACTCACAGCGCGTAGCGCGCGGTTTGCTTGTATATTTATAATTTATAGGTGCCCTTAATAGCCCATGCATATTCGATATCTACTTTAAAAAAAATGTAGTCCTGATTTTTGGCATAATTGTTCTTTAATACTCTAGGTGTGACCCTTGAAAAGTCCCCGCCTCTGGTATGCGGGTGTCGTATCAAGGAGGCCTTGGCAGTAGTTAAAAACATCTATTGTTCAGGTCTGTTTTGAACACGGCAAAACATTTGTAACATTTGAAAATTAAATAATAGGAATTTTGTACCTTCTCAGTAGACAACCAACGTGGACAAGTATATTTTTAACCTGTCTGACTGACAAGTCAATAAGCCGTAGGTTTTTTTTCTAGTTAATATTTACGTATGAGTGACCTGCCAACGTTAATTAAGACCACCTGTTCCTTTTACGCCGATGACACGAAAATATATGTAGATCCAAATACCTGTCATGACGAGCTGCAGGACAACTTGAATCGTATCTCCAAGTGGTGTAACGACTGCTTACTTCCGCTGAATACTGATAAATGTCTTGTACTCCATGTGGGTAAGTCAAATCCGAATCTCGATTATGTGTTACATCAGCAGATTTTGCGAGTGGTTCAGTTGCAAACTGATCTTGGAGTTACTGTAACTAGCGATTTGTCGTGGTCCACCCATATTAGTAAAATATGCAAGAAGGCAAATTCCGTTATGGATCTACTTCGGAAAGCATTCTCTCGGCCATCTCCACATACAACCAAGATTTTGTATACCACATACATCAGACCGATTGTAGAATATGCAGAACCCGTGTGGTACCAGTTACTCCGTAGAGATGTGGAATTGTTGGAACCAACTCAACGAAGAGCAACAAGAATGTTCTACGGTGCAAATCGTCCTTACGAAGAAAGACTTGCGATCATGGACCTAGGACTATTCGAGGATCATGGACCTAGGACTATTCGAGCAAAGGCGTCTTCGGGGAGACTTAATCATAAGTTACATAGTGAACAATTTGTTTTCTATGAACATGGTGTCATTATTCGAGGCCATATGTATTGAGAGATCCAAATAAAACTGTTCCTCAGCAGGCTGTGGAATGAAAAGTCACGTCTTTACTTGTGTCAGCTGGAATCCACTACATAAAATCGTTGATCTCTTTGTATCTTGGTTCGCTAGCTCCTCCGACGATACTGGACCGATTAAGTTGTATGATGGCTTAAAATGTTGCTAATTGTTAGACTTAGATCATAGGCCGGTTTTTATTTTCAAAAAAGGTTTTAATTAAATTGGCAAATTAGCAAAACTCAGTGTAGCTCAGCTGATTCATTATATACCACTACAGCAGCGCGAAGTTCAACAAAGTTCCATAGCTCAGTGGTAGAATGTTCGCCTGTCATGCGGGCGGCCCGGGTTCGTTTCCCGGCTGGTGCATCTTTTTTTAATTTATATTAATGAATCTCTTCTAAATTTGCGAACCGAAGCGTAACTCGGGTGATTCACTAGATAAATAAAAATGAAACATCATTTTTAGGAGCAGAAATCTTTTAACAATCTGCCAGATTCGCAGAGAAATTGACAACTAATTATTATCAGACACAAGTAAAGACGTGACTTTTCATTCCACATCCTGCTGAGGAACAGTTTTTTTTGGATCTCTCGATACAAGTTAGTGCACGAACAGTATCGCACTAGACAAAGACAACACTTTTTGCAGAACCGAATTTTTGACTTATGGAACAACCTGCCAAGTGATGTTGTAGACGCTCCAACGGTTAACACGTTTAAAAACAGACTGGACGATATATTATAAGAATCACGGTGTATAAAGAGAAGGTGTAGGATCTGTCTATACAGTGAGTGAATGGATGCGGTTCCGTTAACGCTCGAACTTAACACAAATTCCAGCAGATGGCAGGGCATGACATACTCCCTATTTTTGTACAGGCGTATATGAAGTGCCATTAGTAATTGTTTAATTAGCGGTTAAAACTAATTATTTAACTGAAGAAATGGTGAACACTAACTGCTTGGTACCAAACTGCACGTCTGGGTATAAATGAAATTCAGAAAAGGTGTCCATGTTTAGTGCAAAAGATCCTTAGGTTAATTTTATGGAGTCGCGCCATTCCCAGATTCGATCGCCCTATTGATAAAAATTACCGTGTTTGTGAAAAACATTTTTAGCAAGAAGATATTATTAAGTACTGGAAAGGTGCAGATGATATTATAATTGTAATTAAACGGCTTACTATTATTTTTGTTGATATGAAAGTTAACCAGGCGTGGTTGTAAATTTCGCGGTAAATTTTTAACCGCAAATATGTGTACATTCACAAAGAATCATTGAAAATGAACAGGGCTATGCAACCACATTATGGATCCATGCAAAATTTCAGAAATATCGGGCTACTTTTATGGAAACGTGTGCATTAGATGAAGTTCTTTTTGGATAACACGATTATAGTAGCATTCTAAAAACATTGTTTCAAATGTGTAACATGTGTTGCTTAACCCTGTTCATTTTCAATGATCGTGTGTGTACAACAGCTGTATGATTACATAATTAGTTACTCATTATCTATCTAATCACTTATTTAATAATCTTGACATTCTCACACACTAAAATTATATTAATTGTTTTTCTTTGACAGACTTTTAGTGAAAAATAATTGTATTCTTCTTTTGTTTGAAAATTTATTTTATGTACACACGAAAAAAATTAAAACTTTTGTATCAAAAATATTTAAATATGTATATTAAATTGAGAATTTCCACTGTTAAAGCAACATTACTGGGATATAGATAATGTGAATTTCATGAAAATATCCACAACTACCATAATTTGCTGGTAGCTCAACACATTGCAAAATAAAGCACTAGTCAAAAACAACTGCATGTGGTTTTCGAAATTAATACTTAGATATCCTGACATTTATTTTGCCTTTTTCCCACATAAGCTACTTGCTAACATTGTATAATTTCGTTTTGTTAGTATTGAAGAAGGTGCATCACTACTGTGAGTTAAAATAAATCGTGATATAAATTGTAATGTTTCAAGTACCTATCTTTACAGAAACCACGGAAAAATTCTGATGCTGTACCAAGTATTTTCCCTGGTTGCCCGAGATACTTATCTAAACCTGCACCTATTGAAAACGACATACGAAAATTGAAATACAGTTGTTTAAAAGAAAATCGAAAATAAGTTTCGCAGTTCTCAAGTTACTACCACTCTGATATTACGTAAACGATTTCAACTTTTTCGTCTTTGCTGTACATGGTTGTATTAAAAACCACAATTTTATGTTAAACTCAAAAAGTTAAAACGAATTGCTTTTAATTTGACATTTAGAGCCAGTCTTATAAAAAAATAATTTCGAGTTAACTTTAATCCTTTGTTAAAATAAAGAAAAACGCATCAACGTTTATTTACTTATGATTAAAATGTCATAAGCACTAACATTTTGATGCGATTTTGTTTATTTTAACAAAGAATTAAAGTTAACTCGAAATTAGTGGTCTTTATAAAACCACCCGTTAAATAGTTTAATTACTGTTTCCACAGCACTATTCTTCAAAAACTGAAGCTTAAATTTGAAATGTAGTGTGTAGTTGGATGGTTATAAATTACAATAAAACAATGCATTGAAATGTTTTTAAAAAAATAAAAGTATACACAGCTCGTAAGTATGCAAAAAATAAAAATTTGCTCTATATTGTACATTGTTATTGTAAGAAAAAATGACAATAATAATTGTTATCCTTGATTAAGGCACTAATACTAAAAAGTATTTTATACTCTTTGCTAATACATTTGCTTCTTATTTTGATTCCCGAATATGTGAATATAGTTTTCGTTTAATTAGGTACATAAAGTTTGTTAACATTTTGATTTTGCTGTTTATATGTATACCTAACGATTATTATAAGAAATTTTAAATAAACTCATACATACATACATACATAATCCCGTATATCATTTACAGTGTCGGGGTTCATACTGAACTAAAATATCTTATTTTGTTCATTACAACATTCTTTTAAATCTGAATTAGCTAGTGTGTACCTGTACTTAAGCAAATTACGTTATTGCATTATTCTCTACAAAGATCCACTCGTTTTTTGTGAATTACAATGTATTAATTAATATTTTGTTCATAACTTTCATTTAAAACCGTACAAAATATGGGAGTATCTTGAGTGGCGCCATCTAACGGAAAAGCGTTACAACTCGAGCGCTAACGGAACCAGTGAATTAGATAAATTTCTTCACCTTCTCTTTATACACCGTGATAAGAATGTTTAGCTAGTTTTTTTAGTTTAGTTTTAGTTTTCTCCTTTTTTGGGTTTGTTTCTAGTAGGTACAAGTGCACACTGTACAAGGTGGCCAGATAAGAATGCAAAGGGCTGTATCTCGGAAACTATTCGTCGTAACGACTTTCGGTAAAAAAAAATATGACCAAAGTGGCCAAAAGAAAACCGTGGAAAATATTTTCAGATTTCCAAGATGATCGCCAGGGGGCGTAACCGCCATCTTAAACCTTTAAAGTGATATTTCACTGAAATCCACCTAGTAAAAGTTACCAAAAAATATATGCATTCTAAAGCTAAGCTTTACTCGAGTAATTTTTGTTTAACACTTTTTGATGTATCTATTAAAATAAAGTGGTAGGGGGTAATTCTATGTTTTTTTAAATAAACAGCTGTAACTCCTAAACCACTGAACGGATTTTAACAAACGTGGTCTTGTTGGAAAAAGCATTTATTGTTCCATGAAACCCATCTTACCTGTGATATGTCTAATTCTTAGTGATGCCGCTAGAGCGCGTTTTTTGATATAATAACAGAAAATTGCAAAATTCTCTAAAAAATTAAATGCAATAATATGACTTTTTTTTCATAAAAATGTAGTGAAATGATACCTAAATGGGCTAGTAAAAACCATATCTCGATATCTTATATCATCTAATTTTAAAAAATTTATTTGTCTTTTTTCAAGATTTAATGATAAAATTTCATAATTTAAAAATTTTTAAATAATAAAAGTATTCTTCAAAAAATTTAAAAAAAAAACGTGTAGGGGCATAATAATCAATGCAGCTAGTATGCAAGTGCAAGGTAGGCAGAATATGAAGAGTAGGCCATGGATGAAAAATAAATGTCTAAAATCAACTTGTCAACAAATATTAAAATTATACTTATAGAGACAGTGTAATTTGTGTTTGTTGCACACACAAGTAAAGCCTTGAAACTATTAAAATGCCTTTTACAAATGGTGAAGCTGTCGATATGATTGCGGTATATTTTGAATGTCTTCAAAATGTGGCATTGGCTCCAAGAGTATACAGAGCTCGATATCCAAATCGGCGTTTACGCGATGCGAGAATTTTTCCGCGTTTAGAGCAAAATTTGCGTAATACTGGCAGCTTTCGACTTCAGTTGTAAAGACACTCTGCTAGAACAACGGAAGACAATATTGTTAATGTCTTAGCAGACGTGGAATTGAATCCCCACGTTAGTACGAGAGCAATGTCTCGCGCGTTGGGTATATCACGTACTACTATTCTAAACATTTTAAAGGATCACAGGTAAGTTTTTATGTCACTAAAAATACTACTTTACATGTTTCACAATGTGTTTGTTATTTCACATTTTTAGACTGCACCCATATCATATGGTTTTACATCAAGCCTTAAATCACGATGACTTTGACCGACGGATAGATTATTGTCATTGGATGTTGGGCATGATTAGGGAAAATAGAGAATTTTTATCCGAAATTCTTTGGACGGATGAGGCCACTTTTAGAAGTGATGTAAACATTAATTTGCATAATATGCATTATTGGTCTGACAACAATCCTCACTGGTTGCGCGAGGTCCAACATCAAGGCCATTGGAGTCTCAATGTGTGGTGTGGCATCCTGGGCGGAACTGTTATAGGTCCCTATTTCTTTGATCAACCACTAAATGGTGTCGTGTTCCTCGATTTTCTGGTAAACCAATTGCTTATTTTATTAGAAGATGTGCCCTTGCAATTACGGCAAATAGATATTTATGTATTTAGTGTGTAAAGAGAGCCATTGTGGTATGAGGATGCGAGTTTCGTGCCGAGCGGTAGCGAGGCGCGAAAAAGCAACCGAATACCAAAATGGTTCTTTACACTCGAAATACATACATTTTTTCTACGGTCCTAAATAAATAACAAAATTGTTAAATAATTGAAATTTCGATTCACACCATTTGATGAAGTCGTACCGCCGTTCACAAAGGCCGCGCGATTTGGCCGGCAACAACACTCGTTGGTTGCTGTCTGGGTCGCTTCAAATACTTCAGGCGGGGTGTAATTACCTTCAGATTCCATCTTCAACTTCACAAAAACTCACAAACTCAATAAATCTGTTGCGTAATGATGGACGCACCGTGATGCAATTGTCAATAATTTTAGCCAGTTCCAGAAAAATGACGAATTAAATTAATAATCAGGTTAGCCATGGCGATGCGTAAAGTAAAATGAAGTGACGTGATTATTTCATTAAGACATTGTTTACGTGGTTGCGATGCTAAAATGGTTACTAGGGAAAAAAATTGTGAATCGCTAACTTTTCGCATTGACAGTGAGCGCTTAAAAGTCAGTTTTAAAGGTGCCCGTAGAAAAATATGTTTTTGCAACTAGACGGTTGCCCAGCACATTTCTCAAGAAATGTGCGAGAACATTTAGATCTAACATATCACCAGAAGTGGATTGGGCGAGGAAGTCTATTTCCTTGGCCACCCCGATCCCCAGACCTCACCTGTTTGGACTTCTATCTGTGGGGTCGGTTGAAAGATATTGTTTATCAAATTCCACCAACAACGAGAGACGACATGAAAATCCGAATACAGGAGGCCATTCGTAGCCTTTCAAGAGCAGAAATTGAAGCTGCTGTATTGTCCACGCATGAGCGGCTGCAACAATGCATTGAGTGTGATGGAAGACAGTTCGAGCATTTAAGGAGGCATTAGTTTTATTTCAAAATCGGCCCTTTTTTCTTATTATGCCCCTACACGTTTTTTTTAAAATTATTTGAACTAAGAATACTTTTATTATTTAAAAATTATTAAATTATGAAATTTTATCATTGAAGCTTGAAAAAAGACAAATAAATAACAATAACTATCGGTGTAATAACGTCTTTTTAAAATTAATATAACTAAATTTTCTTTCTTCGATATTTCAGGCTACGAATAAGATATCGAGATACGTTTTCACTAGCCTATTTAGGAATCATTTCACTACATTTTTATGGAAAAAAGTCATATTATTGCATTTCATTTTTTAGAGAATTTTGCAATTTTCTGTTATTATATCAAAAAACGCGCTCTAGCGGCATTACTAAGAATGAGACATATCACAGGTAAGATGGGTTTCATGGAACAATAAATGCTTTTTCCAACGAGACCCAAGTTTGTTAAAATCCGTTCAGTGGTTTAGGAGTTACAGCTGTTTATTTAAAAAAACATTGAATTACCCCCCACCACTTTATTTTAATAGATAAGTCAAAAATTGTTAAACAAAAATTACTCGAGTAAAGCTTAGCTTTAATAAGCATATATCTTTTGGTAACATTTACTACGTGGATTTCAGTGAAAAATCACTTTAAAGGTTTAAGATGGCGGTTACGCCCCCTGGTGACCATTTTGGAAATCTGAAAATATTTTCCACGGTCTTCTTTTGGCCACTTTAGTCATAAATTTTTTTACCGAAAGTCTCTACGACGAATAGTTTCCGAGATACAGCACTTTGCATTCTTATCTGGCCACCCTGTACACAAATGTTTCTTTGATAGTTATCTTTATATATATAATTCTTCTGTACGTGTGTATGTGACTGAACTCCTCCTAAACGGCTTGACCGATTTTGATGAAATTTCTTGTGTGTGTTTGAGTGGGTCCCTGGATGGTTTAGATTCACAATTGGACCCGGTAGGTGGCGCTGCAATCGGGTTCTAGGTAAGGTCACTATATCAATAAGGTACCGCCATTAGTGATTTTTTATATCTATCCTTGTCGCACAATTTTCTCCAACTGGGGATAAAAACACATAACCTAAGAGATTCCTCACTTTACAAGTGCCATTACACCAAAAAGAAAATCCCCAAAAACTAGTGTCTTCCCTATTGCACTTGAGAAATTTGTATTTGTTATCCTTATCTCACAATTTTCTCACATTCTCACGCGAGGAATGGAATGGCGGTACCTTATTGATATAGTGACCTTAGTTCTAGGAATTTTTTGATTTTTTTTTGACAAATTTCTTTTTTAATTTTTTTTAAAGATATCTCGCATATCAGAACATATAACCCTAAAATTTCACCCCCCACCAACCCTCAATATTTTTTAAAATAAAAAAAATCAAAAATTCGAAAATCGAAAAAAACTTTGCTGAACCTGATAATAGCAGGCAAACCAATGTTCGGGCAGGACAACGTCTGTCGGGTTCCCCATAATTTCACCCCACCACCCCCCGCAATATTTTTTAAAATGAAAATCTTTATATATATAATTTTTCTGTACATGTGTATGTGACTGAACTCCTAAACAGCTGAACCGATTTTGATGAATTTTTGTGTGTGTTTGAGTGAGCCCCCTGGATGGTTTATATTCACAATTGAACCCAGTAGGTGGCGCTGCAATCGGGTTCTAGGACTTTCTTTTTTATTTTTTGACGATTTTTTAAAATTTCTTTTAAAATTACTCGCATATCAGAACATATAACCCCAAAATTTTACCCCCCCCCACCACTTCCAATATTTTTTAAAATGAAAAAAATCGAAAATTCGAATATCGAAAAAACGTTTGCTGAACCCGCTAATACCAGGCAAACCAACGTTCGGGCAGGACAACGTCTGTCCGGTCCGCTACCCCTTAGGGGGTGAAATGGGGTAAATAAGCCTAAACAATCGATATGGGTGTCGTTATTGAGGTTTTTTGGGACGTTGATTGCGAAAATAGCATTTACTCCAAGACGATGGACATGACATAAAATTAAAACTATAGTGGTGAAACGGGGTTTCAGAGACAAATTATTTTTGGGCAGAACAACGTTTGCCGGGCCAGCTAGTTATGTAATAAGAGTTTATAAGACTTGTCCTCAACTCTTATCATATTTTTAATAATAATAGTATGTTGGGAAATTCAAACGGTATTGGCAACTTATTATGGATTGGAAGAGGAGGGCCGGTCCCATGGCTACCAAGATCGCCCCATTTAAATTCACTCAATTATTATCTCTGGGGCCATTTAAAAAATATAGTTTGTGCACCCTGTATATCAAATTGCACATGTGTCCGACGTCCCTGCACGGATTCAGTTTGTATCACGTCAAGTGCATCAGTGCTGTTCCATTTAATAATACAGTACAGTGGAGAGAACATACAGGGTGTTATGGAAATGAGTGCAATAATTTTAACCAGTGGTAGAGCTCACCGAAATGAACAACTTTTCTATTTATCATTTTTCATTTAATTGCATATTTTCTCAATCATTTATCTCCCCTAAATTCGATGAGCCGCTTGGTAAGCAAATCTAAGTTAAAGGTGAACGACACAAGTATTGTTATGATACACCATATGTTGGTCGTAGATAAAATTAAAAATGTATAAAAGAAATTGGGTACAACCCATATTAACTTATTAAAAAAGGTTGATGATGTTTATAAAAGTTGAATGAATAAATTTGAGTTAAAGCAAATTATTAATGAAATGATAGCTATTGAACGTTGACAGGTGGTTTGAATATAAAAAGAATATTTAAGAGATGGTGGTTATCAGTAATGACAAATGTGAAATTCTGATAAGAATAATTAAAGTAGGTAGATATCAAATAAGAATTAGAATATAGGAGGCATTAAAAATGAAAATATGGTAGTTAAGAAGTTTGTTCCAATTATTAGAAAATAACAAGTAGAAAAACATGTAAAGAAAATCGTTTTGATCTAATTAAAAACATATTAAATTTAACCATCTTTTAATGTAAAAGCTTATTTAAGAAGGGTAGTCTAAATCTGCGTGGTGTATATAATGAAGTGAAATATTAAATAGAAGTAATGGAGTAAATACAGAAGAGAATTGGTATTTGTAAACTTAATGGATACAACAATGGTTATTTACAACTGATTAATTGAAGAATTATATTAAAACAGTTTTATTGGAAGGAATACAGTTGACAAGTGACATAAGTAAAAAGGGATCTACATCAATCTAAGTGCTGCTGAGTGGAGAGCCATAGGGGTTTCGGTGAAGCTAGAGGGTCTTTTCAAGAAGGTGCTAGCAGGAACAGGAGCAGATCTGGAAAAATTCTGTTGGCTGGTTGCTGTCAAGGGTTTTGAGTTTTAGGGTGTTGGACGAAGCTCGACACTGGTGATTCATTCGTGACAGCTGCATTGCAGAGAGCTGCTTGGAGAGGATCCATTCCGGAAAGTGACAGAGACAGGAGCAGATTTAGGATTGTTCCATTTGCTGGTTGCTGTCAGGGAATTTTTGGTTTCGTGGTATTGGACGAGGCTTGGCACTGGAAGTTTGTACGTGAGAGCTGCATTGCGGGAGGCTGCTTCAAGGAATCGATTGTGGGTAAAAGATAAGTTGCAGTTTTGAACATTTTGGAAGTGCTATATACAAGGTGGGTAATTCATTAGTTTATACTATAAAGCAAATAAAGACATTTTAAAAGGAGGAATTAATTAAGAAACAATATCTTACCGTATTATATAAAGTTGTAATGTACAATACTTAGAATTGGGCATTTGTCATTAAGAATTGAAAATAATTTGTTGACAATTGGTTGACATTAGAAGTGACGTTTAATTTGAATGAATAGTTGAAAATATATACTTGAAAATCATTTTTTCAGAGCAAAGTAACTAGATAATTGAACCCAAACCTCTGAAAGAGTCTCAGGCGCTATCATCTAAATAATTTGAAACTTTTGCAGTATATTAAAACTGCAAAGTTCTTGTACAAAAAACATGCGGTCAATAACTTACTTGCCTCAATTAATTGATAAAGTACGTTGATCACCAGATGTGAACTAAAGGTTTTATCAGTACCTAAGCAGTTTTTGTTGGTTTGCATATCAAAGAACTGTTTTTTTGTGTTTTGTGCCATTAAATTAAAATATTATTCCATAGGCGGGTATGCATTTTTAGAGTAAAATTGTTTTGAATGTTAACTCAATTTTGAGGGCGTTTTCGAAAAATGATAAATGGAGAAGTTGTTCAGTTTAGCGAGTTCTATTACGGGTTAAAATATTTGCACTCATTTCCATAACACCCTGTATAACAAGATAGCAGTCCACGATGTGACCGATTCTTCTCGGTAATTTTAATGTAAAAATCAGAAAGGAAATTGAATACTCCAGTAGTAGAAAAGAATAGTAGGCATGATGTAATTAGTGAAAATGGAAGAAGGCTTATAGATTTCGCAGCAGGAAAAAATATGCTAGTAGCTAGCACACGTTTTCCTCAAAAATATAGGCAAAGAATAATGAAAACAAAACTTACTGAAGATCAGAGACAACTAGAGCAGCATAATGGATGGTATGATGACGAGTGCAAGGAAGCTCTTAAAGAAAGAAATGGGGAACGACAAAAGATGCTACAGAGGAAAACAAGACCGAGTGTAGTCGATTATCAGAAGAAAAGCAGCTCACAACCTATGCAGACATGAAAAAAGAGTATTCGATAGAGCAAACATAGAAGCAACTGAGCGGAAATATAGACAACGAAATGTAAGAAGTTTCTACTAGGGTTTCCAAGTCCCGGGACCATAAATGCTTTCGGGACTTACGAGCTAAATTTCAGGTCCCGGGACTGATCCCAAAAATGGTCCCGAAAGAGAAATAGTGTTCAGGTGAAATTTCCGAATGAAATTTCCAAAGAAAAACGAGTGTTTTAAGTTAAATAAAGTATTTCTGTGCTGATAATTTGCATTGGGGCTCGTCTACAACTTCATTGCTTTCTTCTGGTACTAAAAATGTCTGTCGCTCTTCATCTTTTGCTTTTGTTTGAACTGCAAAGTGTGTGTGTAATCCTTTCGTCAAGCTGCCTCTGATTATAATTTTGTAAGAACCAACTTTACATTTCGCCAATTGTTTATCTTCAATATATAAAACTGTTGCCATATTGATGACTTCAAATCGTTATTTTTTTAAATGTAGAATGAAGGTAGGTTGCAAATCGGAATTCATTCTAATTGTAACGCTTTAGCAGACAAATAACGAACACACTTAAAACCCAAAAATAGAAATTATTCAGCTTCTTCGCACATATCTAAATCCAACAAAAAAAAACAGACAAATACATAAATAGAAGAAGATATGCAAATGTGGTTGAAACAACACACAGGTTTAATTCTAACCTACCGAAAACAGTACCTCTCCTGCCTACACAAAACGCAAATAATGCAGAATGTGCAAGAGGCATGAGTAATACGCCGGCGCCGGTGAATACCCGTCCTAATTCTCTGATATCGAGTATACGCACGCATGTTGACATGGTCCCGGGACTTCGCCTGGGCTGGCTGTGGTCCCGGGACTCGGTTTTTGTGGTAGAATCCCGGGACCGGATCCCGGGACTGGAAACCCTAGTTTCTACCAAAAAATTAAAAATAGCTAAAAACCATTCCTAACTAAAACTAGCAATTGCAAACATTGGAAAATGTGAACTAATGGCAGACAAAGAAGCACTGTTGGAAAGGTGGAAAGAACGTGAGTTGTTTAGAGGACTTTCTCCACTGTCCGAGTGTTTTTCACGCGACGTTTCGGGAGTTCTTGATCTACTCTCGTCATCACGCGTTCTTTCATACGTTTTATTTTAAAATGCAGCACTGCATATTCACATTCACCACTGCAATTTCTCCCACATCAATATTTAGGATTAGTTACGTCAAACGTCACACGATGTTCTTCGAAATTTGCAAATCCAAACTCGCCACTTGACTGGACAGCGGGCTTGCATCTAGTTGAAGTGGGAAACATTTTCAAATAATTTTCGAAAAACTTAGGCGAGGTATCGGACCGGGGGAGGCAGGTCAACTAGTCACATCAAAATTTGAAAAATAAATGCAGCGAAATCCCGGATTGCACAAGATGCTAGAAGTGGCATCAGTTCTAAAGTTCGATAAATCCCTCATTTGGAACTCTGCCATATATCGTTGATGAAATGTGCACCACTTTGTTCTTGTGATGCAGGGCGATCGTTTTCGCGGTACAAAAGCATTTGACTGACTAAAGGCATCGTTTTATAGCGAAAAATATCGAGAAATATTTGATAGTGCATTGTCATTCCAATTTTAGTTTATAAAATAGTTAGGGACGATTTCATAATCAATTTTAAATCTAATTTTAACTAAACTAATGTTAGAATGTGCATGATAAAATATGTAGCACATGTTACTGTGCACATTCTGATGTAACTTTACTTAAATAAAGCTTTAAATTTCATTATGAAATCGGCCTATTTAAGTGCCTATTTTTGTTAATTTTCTAACCTTTTTGCCTACCCTTTTTTAAATTTTTTAGTGACTATCGATCCTAACTCCGGTTAGCATTTATACATTCCGTACATATGTATTTGGCACCTAGCGTAATCTCATTGGTTAGATTCGTTTTAAACCAATCAGACTACAAGTGCGAAATCTATGTATGGAATGTAAATTGGTGACAAATTCGCAAAACAGATAAAAGTTATGTGCGTACGCGGCTGACATGGCTTGCGCGAAGCGACTGTTTACTGTTTGCAGAGTATTTAGTTTGTGGGTCAGTTTTACATCGTCATAGTCATAGATGATACAGCAACCAATGTACCATCTCACTATAAATATTTTGAAATGGCTCCAGAAAATATAGAGCAAATTTATTAAATGAGAGTGATGCAAAGGAGTGGGTGGAAGAATATGTTTCTGTAACAAATTCCAATTAGAGAATACATAACGCCAAAACTAACACGCCACATTACATATGCAGATAGGTATATGATTCTGTTTATACCGCGTATAGGGATATTCCTGGTATAAACTGAAGCACAGTGTTCTATTAAGTACAGAATAAATAAGGAATAAGCTATTCTTAGCATAAAATGAGGAATAACTTATCCTGTCGTTGAAAGGGCGAACACTGTGCTAACTGTAGAATAAGTGATCAGCTGATGCATATTTTAACTAGTGATGGGCACTATCGAATGATTTCTACTATCGAATAATTACTAAATAACTAGTACCAACTATCGAATGAATATATTCGAATATTTTTATTCGTTTTCCCTATATGCGCCATTTGCTTAAGAATACTTATTAAATGAATGCTCCTAACTACTCCTAACTATTCAATGCATTTACTCGAATATCATATTCGCTTTAAAATTCAGAATATCTTTAAAGGCGTATAATAATAAAATAATAAGATAATAATTGATAATACTAATTGCGATGTGTGAAATTGTAGATCCAATATCTAATTTGCTTTAGAGTTCCTGTACAATAGGTTAGTTTAAGTGATATATAATTCGCGGTGCGCTCCATCTGTTTTAGAATCGACAATGCGGCATGCATGGGTGGCCGTCGATTTATTTAATATTTTGGGTCTTCGTTTTGGCAACCAAATAACCTGTAGTTTACTGCAAAAGTGCTGTTCATCGCAATTCGATAGGTAGCAACCGTCGAAAACCGAATGAATAATTCATTCGTTCCATTCGGCTTGAAATTTCAGTTGCTTCCCGATGGTGTAAATGACGAATGAATAAAACCATTCATTCGTTTATTACCTATCGAATAATTCGAATAATCGGTTACTATCGAACTATTCGATAGTTTTCATTCATTCGTTCCCATCACTAATTTTAACCGCAACTTTTGACACGCTGTCGCGCATATCCTGATTTTAAATTTCCGTTAGCAATATTATTGTTGTTTATGATGGGTTATTTATTTACAGATAATTAAGTATAATAATATTTATTATTAGTATTAATTATTACAATATTTCCAAATCAATTTATTAATAGTTACAAGAACCTATATTAACTTAGAACCTATATTAACTATAAGTTTATCTCTACTGAATTAGGGTAGTTATTAATATTGGTTGGTTACTTCACATCACATTTTGCTTTATGTTTTAGGATCTGTCTGGAAAGATGATATAAAAAAATATATAGTTTGAATGAAAAATGTAACTTTCTACTCAAAAACACTTTTTATAATGAAAAATATATGAAAAATGCATCAACATTAAAACCGTGATTCTATTTCTCTTTCAATTTTTTTTATACTTTACTTAACCTTAAATGATTTCAGCATGTATTTTAACAGTCCATTCGTGTATGATTGCATGTTTAAGTCCTGTTCAATTATTAATTAACAAGCAATCCAGTGAGACAAATGTCTCATTTAAAAACACAAAAAAGACCGTTTTTCAAATAGAACGCGTATTAAATAAAAACTGTACCCAGACCTGGAAGGTGTCAAAGTGGTTGCCTAACCGATCGACGTTTTAAGGAGCAGAGGGTCGCAGCTCCGTTTGGCTGCTGAAACATTTTTATTTAATACGCGTTCTATTTGAAAAACGGTCTTTTTTGTGATTTCTCGAAAACCGGAAGTGTCACGTGACTGAAATTCGGTTCCTCACCTGACATGACCATTCCAAACATATAACTTCAATAACTTTTTTCTCTATCTTTTACGGTTTGGCTGCTGAAACAGCGTCCCGGACGGACGGACGGACAGACAAGTCTATTAGATAAAGGATATTTCAGTTTGAAATACAATTGTCATCATGCATCATGAGGCAGAGTGGATCCAAATAAAAATGTCAAAGGGAAATCTAAAAATTGTGGTTGTAGTTTTATGCGCCCTTCCTTCCACAACCATTAACAACCAATGGCATTGTAACCGAAAGCGAAGAAATTATACTTCAACAAAATAATTTAGTCTCTACAAATGCCAATAATAGTGAAGAGGAAGAAAACTTTCCGGTGTAACTGAAATGGTTACAAGTAGGTAATCCTCAGTTACATCAACTTTCAGAATGTCGATTCATTGCTCACCAAAAATAGCGAATTTGGCACCAGTACTTCAACCGTCAAAATGTTTTGCCAACGATTGAAGCAGGTGAAGACAAATACAGCTTGGGAAAGTTTTTTGTGCACTACTGGGAGTTATGTGCGCAGCGCTACAGGCAAAGGGCCAGCATCAAAGTTCAACCTACGGCATTAAATAGAAGGAAAGTCGGCATGACAAGGGGAACCCTTGGGTCGTCCATCAAGTGGTGAACCTATCAAGAAAAGCCTTACGAAGAAGCATAATCTATCACAAAATGTGAAAAGGACTCAACCAAATGCAATTAAACACGGCCCATTGCACTAAAAGTATCACTCCTATATTATCTGTTTTTTGCTTTTATTTTATGTAATAAACATATTATTTGCACTTTCGCTTTTGTTGCATATTTTCTTTGCCAAGGAGTACAGGAGACTTAAAATCGGAAAAATATAGGTGTTGTATTTGCGTTTTTTGCTGCAATTTCGGCCCGCGTAGCAGTTACATTCTGTATGTGAATTTGACACCAATTTACATTCCGTACATAGATTTCGCACTTGTAGTCTGATTGGTTTAAAATTCGAATCTGACCAATGAAATTGCGCTAGGTGCCAAATACATATACGGAATGTATAAATGCCTCCGGTTATTAGTAACTCCATCTGTTATTTCACGTAATAGGCAAAAATGTCTGCTGCCAAATCCATGAATTCCCCAAATTTTTGCCTATTACCCAAATTCGGCAGATTCCGGTATAGACTTATTTTTATTTAAAGAACTCAGTTCAATTTTCTCGAAAATATCTGAACTACAAAAAACCTTATTGAACGTAAAAACGTGCAAGAATCAAAATTGTAAATGTTAAGGCTCTCAGCACGTCCACCGTTCTTCTAAACCTAACAATTTGAGAATAGAATTACATCACCAAGGGGTGATCATAGGTCGCAGGAAGCTGGCCACTTGGACTTGGACACAGTGTTGCCAGATTTGAAGAGATTTCTTCATTATGAAGATATTTAAATATGAAATTTGCCACTTGAAGAAAAGAAGAAATTCCATTTTCATGCCGATTATGAAGAATTTCAATTGCAAACTGCTGATTTCTCAGATTCATCGCAAACAACAAAAGTTATCGACTTTAAATTAAACACCTGGGCTACTTAATATTTTCTCCTATGCAAGTAGTAAGACACTTAATACTGTAGCTTGCTGACGAGTAAAAATTCTCCGAAATATTTTCAGCGAACCAAAACACATAATTATATTGTTTAAATACGTGTCGTCGTATCGTATTTCAATCGCGCTAATATTCTCCGTCAGATTTAAATAGTTTCACGTACAGAGAAGGCATTAAAAACAATACAAATATATTTTCCTTTTCACTATCAGGCGATCAGGCCACTACTTACGAACCATGATCGTTAGTGGCTTCAATTACGTTATTCAGCAACTAGCTTAGCATATTATTAGTCCTTTTTCCAATGTTACCGATTTTAATCTGATTTTTGACATAATAAACAGAATTTACATCTACTATAGTATAGGTCTCTTCTTTATTTTGGGGATGTTTGGTTCGGCAAGTAATTTTTTAAAACAAATATAAATGACCAATGCATTAGTAAGTAATAAACAAGAAGTTTTTCATAAAAAGTATTAAGATTTGTTCAATAAAAATAATTTGTTTATCGGGATTTTTTCAATTCCACATACTTTCTAAACGTACTCGTACCATAAATTTAATGTTGCCTGTAACTTCCCTGTTATTTAAGAAATAGTGCTTGTACCTACTAAAGTGGGAAGTTAAAGAAAAATGAAGAATTTTAGAGACAAGTCGCAGAAATTTCCGCATTTGCATCTGGCAACACTGCTTGGACAGTTCCATCTAAGCCGCCGCGCCGTACTGATTAGTGTATTAATATGTTACTGAAGTATTCAACAAGTTGTAATAAGGCTAATATTCATTAAAATATCTATCATCAGGCCATTTTTCCTACATAAAAGGTGCAAGAACGTCAATCCTAGAAAAAGTGCCTGTAATAAAAGTACATCCCGTTTGAAAATCTCACAGGATTGTTTAGGCACATCGATTAATAAGCTTTTATAATTTATTCTAGTTTTTACTATAACTGAAACTGCGATGAATCATATATTGCTGCAGTCGTAACAGATCCGTAAGCCATAATAATTAATCGTTTCTCAGTAGCCTGACCTTTATCGTACTATCAACAAAGATTATTTAGACGGTGTAGTAAAAATATTTCCGAGAAAATCCACTTCTACGATTGTAGCTTTGGATTAAGAATTCTAAAAAATGTTTCCTTATTTATACTAACTTTCCTTTTATTATATGCACGCTCGGAGAAAACGTTTTATGAGATTCCAATATTGAAATTGTGCTTGAAAATTGCTGCAACAAACCGTTCGAGTCTGCTTACATACTTAATTTTTTAATGTTTAAACATATCAACATATAAGGACTACACATTTTTGCATAAATAAAAAAATCCAGAAGAGCATTTTGTTAAGCATTTTTTTCTACCGCTGGATGAACTATTAAAAGCTTTATATTTAAAAACGCAACGGCGGTGGGTGCTCTTAACTACAATAATAAATGTGAATACAATAGTCTGAGAACATAACATTTTCAGTAGCAAAATTGTAATAAAATTGTATTAAATTGGCGTTTTATATACAAAATCGTCTAACAATACAATGCAGTTATGGAAACAACTTTCAATAGTAATATAACAAGGGCGAGACATACTTACCGATAATTTTGCGCACGCCAAGGATCGAGTGCTGGATGCAATAAAAACTGTCCTAAGAGTTGCCCGAGAGCACTTTTCTAAGGGCAACCAGCACGATGACTCTTGGCACGGGCAAAATTATATGTTAAGTGTGTTGCCCGCGTTTATATTTTAAAGATTATTACACAAAACCGGTATACGAATGAAGATTTAAAATTGATCTAATAATGCCAAAAACTTAAATTGCTTGTTACTGCATTTCTATTTCTAATTATGACATCATCTACGGGGTCGATAATCATCCCTTATCGCTTGATAAGCAGCCCCATTGGTCGATTTACAAAAAATGCATGGTTCTCATTGGACGATATCAGTCATGTGACAGTTGTGTGTAATAATCAAGTGAACATTTCTCTACAACAGATCCTCCACATAAGCAACAAACGATTTTCAGTTTGATAAAAAAAGGTGAGCTACAGCGTTTTTAAAAAAATATATTGAACCTAAATGTGAAAAAGGTGAGTAAAAATTAAAAACCAATATTTTTGCAAAAGGAATAAAGAAA
Source organism: Agriotes lineatus (assembly GCA_940337035.1). Taxonomy (NCBI): domain Eukaryota; kingdom Metazoa; phylum Arthropoda; class Insecta; order Coleoptera; family Elateridae; genus Agriotes; species Agriotes lineatus. Next base: position 20,710 of record CALNHX010002608.1, read on the forward strand.
TGTCTGCGATCGTAATAAATTTGAAGCTACCTATTCATATGCTCAAACATATTTTTCCAAATTTTTTCTCCTGAAATTCATCTTCGGATATTTAATTAATTATAATAATTTCTGTATTGCTTAATGTGATTTTCTTATATTTTTCCGTATTTAAGAGTCCCCTGAACCCAAAAAACATATTTTTGTTCATTGGTCTGTGTGTGAGCGTGTGTCTGTGAACAGAATATCTCAAAAACGAAAAGAGGTATGGCGTTGGAACTTCATATATAAGTTTTGTGTACTATGTAGATGCGACAGCAAGCTTTTGAAGAAAATAGCATAACCGAAAGGGGTACTAATAAAACGTTCAGTATATAATCCAGTTTTATTCAGTAAAAAAATATGCATTTTCAGTAATCTACTACTTTTTGCAAAGTTAAAAAACCTGAATGGTTAGTAAAATATTGCAAATTGCACAACAAAAAATTAAAAGTGGCCAGTAAATTATGCACGGGATTTTATTACATTTTGTGCAGTTGAAAACGCATATTAAAGTAATAGAAGATGCACAGTAATTCATTTGAATTTGGACGGTAAAGATAATAAATGTTCAGTATAGTTTGACCATCCAGATCTCGTTTTTTATTTTTAAGGTTATAATGTCAAAATTGTTTATTTTTATACACTCTTCGTGGAAATGTATATAAAGCATCACACAACCCTACGATAATTATCAGGTACGTACTGGTTAATAAATGCAATAAGTGACGTTGAAAGAACATCGACATTATTAACCATTGCAATACCCTTCTGCTAAAGCGTTCTTGTAATGTGTGTATTTCTGTTTCCCGTTTGTGTTTTCCGTTTATGTTTTCCGTTTTCAATTTAATTAAGAACTGAATATTTTGGTGTTTAATTTGAAAATGTGATTAAGATGTAACTTGCGTTTTTTAACCAATACATACCTGATAATCAACGTAGTGTTTGTGATGCTCTATATAGGTACATTTCCACGAAGAGTGCATAGAAATAAGCAAATTTGACATTATAACCTTAAAAATAAAAAACGAGATTTGGATGGTCAAACTATAACAGCGACCACCTTTACCGAAAAAATATTTGACGTTCTGTTTTGTGTTAGGTTTCTGTTTGGATAGTCCTCTGACTGTAACTAAAATTAACTCAAGTAATACAACAAAGGAAGGTAAGTGATACCTGATGCAGTAAATGTGTGATAATTATGACGAAGCTTCAAACTTTTATTTTACTAAACATTTTTTATATTGCGGTTCCTTTATTTTATTTACAGGAAATTAGGTTTTTTACTCAATAAAACTACTTATGGTTTTAATATAATAATACGCATTTAATTTGTTGCCCTGATTTATTTAAAATTAAACTTCTTACTATCCCTGTGATTTTTCGAATGAAACATTTATTATTTGTACTGAACACTATATTTTCAACATCTATAATGCTTACTGAAGATTTATTATTTTATTTGGCGCTTATTGTTTTCTTACTGATTGTCTACTATTTTTACCAAAAGATTATTGTTTTACTAAACATTTATAATTGCTACTAAACGTTTAACATTTTTACTGTGCACTTATTATTTTTACTGAATATTTATTATCTTACAAAACATATCTTAGTTTTACTTGACGTACATTATTTCTACTGAGCAAATGTACTTGATGTTTAAATAAAATACTGTGCATTTAATTTGTTGCCAACCGAAAGTAGGTGTTTACTCTTGTGATTTTTCAGTTTTTTTTCGATTTTTTCAAAAATGGCTCAAACGATTTTTTTCAAACTTTACATTTTGATTACATTTTTAATGTGTGTTGATGTGAGATAGGTAATTTTCCAGTTGAATACTTCTAAAATGGGATTCTTTCGTTTTTTTTAAATTTTTTTTATTAACTCCTATTTTAAATAGAACACCCGGTATATTATTACTTTTTTTAATTCAGCTTAAAATTTTGAAGCAAATTTGTCGCTTGAACTAATAATGTTCGATTTTGTACCGTTTTTGTAGAATTTGTAATTTTTGAAATTTTTTGACAAATGCTTACAATTTAAAAATAAAATTTTTGGCTAATTATAAGATCACTGTAAAAGGAAGTTGTGTGCGTGTATCACACCAAAATTTTAAACTAAGATAATGAATTAGAGGCGTGCGAGTGGGGTTTTATTACCCGTAGGGTGGTCTCACAGAAATAAATAGAAACTACAGTACAGTGAAAGAAGAGTAATTATTCAATTACTTATGCTCGAGTCGACAAAATTCTATGTAGGACTTTGACCGTACGACTATAGTAGCTGGTGTCTAAGGTACCTGGTACTCAGCATGCCTAGACCTTGTCCATTACAAACAAACACACAATCACTCTAGAAATTGAAAAGTCAAAGGACAGTTGATGTTAGTGACGACAATCTATACAGGGTGTAGAAATGATTTACGCACCATAGGGATTTCAATGGTAATTTTTTCATATGACAATATTTGCTTCCCTAATTATTTTAGAGCAAACTTGTAAATATGTTTTTTGTAGAGCAAACAATTCTGCATGCATTTATCCCATCATTTTTCTCATTTTACGTCAGTAAACCTAATAATGAAATAAACTAGAATTATCATTTTTTCAAAAATCAGTGCAAATTGTGAAGTGGTGGTATGCTGGAAGCAGATCAGGTGCAATAAGTGCCATGGTTGCAGCTACATTTGATAGATGCAAACACATAAACAGCAAACTAATTTGTTGATGCTTTGAGATGCTTCAATAATTTCAAGGCACCACTGATTTGTCTAAAAATGGCAATTTCTTTAAATTTTCGGTTTTCCGAAATGTAAAATGACAAATGCTGGCACAAATGGATATAGAATTTTTTTCTCTACAAAAAAACTTCCATACAAATTTGCTCTTAAATAATTAGGGAAGCAAATATTTTCATATGTTAAAATTACCATTGAAATCCCTATGGTGCGTAAAGCATTTCTACACCTTGTATATTTAAAACGTGAAGGGTTTTCTTTCGACATCTATTTTGAAAGTTCCACCAGGCCGATTTGGATAATTCATTTTTTAAATGAAAGCTGTCACCGTGTAGATGTGCACAAAAGTCCTAAATTGCAAATAACTGCATAACTTTTAGACAAAAACCAAAATATTGTAGCGCGTAAGTAACGTAGCCTTGGAGCGCCGGCGCCGTAGCAATGGAACAAGTAAACTTTCGAAACAGGCTCGTGGTGTTCGACTGATTGTTGCAATGGACCACTCGAATTTGTTTGGGTAAAATAACGATGGGGCCACAATTATATATCGAGAGATCCAAAAAAACCTGTTCCTCAGCGGGCTGTGGAAATTCAACGTATGAATAATATGTTGGCGACACTGTACGTCAATGTCAAATTCGAGGTTAGCAGGTTAGGATTTGCGTCATTTTGTGTCATAACTGACGGAAAACCTAACCTGCTAACCTCGAATTTGACATTGACGTACAGTGTCACCAACATATTATTCATACGTTGAATTTCCACAGCCCGCTGAGGAACAGTTTTTTTTGGATCTCTCGATATAACAGCAATGAGATAACATGAACAAGAGAATATCACGTATTGCTTGAGTAAGAAAGAGATAAACATAGTAGTAATAAGACAGAGATAAAATTAGTAGTAAATATTCGAGTAGGCATGACGCTTATTTTAATTATGACAAAGTCAACTAAACATTAGGGATGTCGGCGGGTACCCGGGTACCCGGGTCGACCCGGGTAATAGTCGACCCGGGTGTAGTTTCAGGACCCGGGTACCCGACTAGTAAATTATGTAATTTCCAAGAAGTCAGCCTTTTTCGGAGAAGATGATAAAAATAATAGCAATAAGCGCTAGAAAAACATAACCATGCAGTAATAACAAGAATGGAATGGGGTGATCCCATACCACATAATGTTTTTTGTTTTATATAAGGAAGGCAATAAATCCACTTCACGGAAATATTCAACCCGTCAATAGTACCATTAAATTGCGTCAGTATGGGATGCAGCAACATAAACATCCTGTGTGTGATGTTGATTGATGCTGCTACCAATTTCGGAGAAAAAGTCACACTTGGAAGTGTGAAAATACTTACGAATAACAGACGACTTGCAGGTTGAATTGGCCAGTAGGTACTATTTCAATTTAGTTCAATTAAAAACTCGCGACGTAAAAGAAAGCAATTTGTAGTTACTTCAAATGTTCAGATGTACACTAACATTTTTGTTATATATTTCGGGTACAGGGGTACCCGGGTACTGCTTTCGGGTACCCGGGTACCCGGGGTACCCGGGTACCCGGGGTACCCGGGTACTGCTTTCGGGTACCCGGGTTTGATTTTAGACTGGGTACAACATCCCTACTAAACATGCCTACTAAAATAATTTTATCGTATGGTCATCTCTTTCTTACTCAAGCAATCTATTTTGTTGTTCATGTTATCTTATTGCTGTAATATATAATTATGGCCCCTTCGGTACAGCCGCTGAATGAGTTAGAATATAGTTTATAGGCTTTGTATGCATTAGACAGAAATAATAGACATATGCGATTAACATCTAGCATCCGCAGAATCAAGGTATTTTGTTTTCAGAAATCCTATGATACTAGATTTTAAATCATTTATGTCTATTTCTGTCTAACGCATAGAAAGCCCATAAACTGCATTCTAACTCATTTGACTGCCTATGTTCACATTGTCCACCACCAATCTGTAGATTTAACACCTAATATTTTATTACCGCTTTGCTTTTGGAGAAGACAGTTTCCTGTACGCCTAGCATTTGCCATGACAATTAATAAATCGCAAGGACAAACTCTGGATAAAGTAGGAATATATACTGCTCAACAAATAAACTGAACCACCCATAAAAATAATATTTGTTACATTACATCATAAAATATGTATAATTTTCGTTTTGTTTTAGTGTCCTCATCAACATTTGGGCAAAATTCAAAATTTTTAAATTATATTTTATTAATGGATGGATTAAAGTTTTGTAAGTTGCAAAATATTTTGCAATGGGTCCCATTGGTGGTTTTTTATTTACTGTGGTTTTATCTTCTCGACGATATTTAAATGGCAGTTGCTCTGAAGATATACATACATTCCCTCAAAGTGGTTAAATTGGCCAGAAGTGTTTTTCTAAAAATAGCCACAAAAGAACTACTACAGGCAGGAAATTGAAATTCGGCATATTAGATAGATCGTTTTAGAAATTAGGTCACATCAATTTCAAGCATTTCTAAATTAACTTTCAAAAGGATTAAATGGGGTAGATGTGTATTTCTAAAGATCGCCATAATACTGTAACTGCTGCAAGTAGGAAATTTAGTCGGCACAGTAGTTCGTTTTAAACATTGAATCAAGTCATTTCAGGGGTTTTTGGAAATGTATCCTCTCAAAGGGGTTAAATGGGGTAGATGTGTTTTTCGAAAGGCCACGTTAACGCGGCAACTGCTGCAGGTAGGAAGTTGAAATGCAGCAAATGAGTTCCTTTTACAAATCTGGTGAAATCATTTTCAGGATTTTTTGTATTACATCTCCCCAAATGGATTAAACGTGGTAGATGTGTTATTCTAAAAATCGTCACGCTATAGATACAGGTAGGAAGTTGAAATTCGGCATATTAGTTCATTGTATAAATCAGATCAAATCATTTTTTGGGTTTTAGAAAATTCATCACCGGAAGGGGTTAAATGAGACAAATCTGTTTGTCATGATATCGCCACGGGGAAACTATTACAGGCAGTAATTTGAAATTCGGCATATTAGATTGTTTTACTAATCGGAAATCATTTTTAGGGTTTTTCGAAATGTATCCCTTCAAAGTGGTTAACGAGGCCAGAAGTGTTCTTCTAAAAATAGTCACGAAGGAACTACTACAGGCAGAAAATTGAAATTCGGCATATTAGATCGTTTTACAAATTAGTTCAAATCAATTTCAAGCTTTTTCGAAATTAACTTCCGAAAGATTTAAATGGGGTAGATGTGTTCTTCTAAAGATCGTTACGAGAAAGACAGGTGGGAAGTCAAAATTCCGCATATTAGTTCGTTTTACAAATCATGTCAAACCATTTTCAGGATTTTGCGGAATGCATCTCCTCAAAAGAGTTAAATGAGATAGATCTGTTTTTTAAGACTGCCTTAACGAGCAAAGTACTACAGATAGGAAGTTGAAATCTGGCATATTAGATGGTCTTACAAATAGGCCGAATGTTTATGGTTTTTTGGAATTCACCCTCAAATTGTGTTACGGTGAAAACGCTTCCTTAGCGATATTCGGTTCGCGCGTATCGAAATTCGTTAGGTTAGCGATCACTTTTTTTGGTGGTGCTCTAAACAACGACCATTGCGATGAAGTCAACAACAAAATTATATCTCTTTTGCCTGAATATGAAAAGCAATATTTGAGTGTGAATACCATTGCATGACATAATGACAACATTTTATAATTTTAGTGGAATATATCCACATTGCTTAACACTAAAGATAGGATCCATAGATATTCCCTTGAAAATTTTAAATGTGTACTGGTTTAGATGATGAGATAAGATTAATGATACGCAATTTATTTATGAACTGCTTAGATTTGGTATGAAATGAACAAGCCACAGGCAGAAAAGTATTATTACCGCGTATATATTAATACATTCTAATATTGCACTACCTTTTTGCCTTCGGAAAAGAATTTTTTTGATGACAATTAATAAATCACAAGGACAAACTATGGATAAAGTGGAAATATATCGTATTTGCCACAACCAGAATTTAGCCATGGTCAAGTATATGTAGTAATATCACGTGTGAGTAGTTTTGAAAACTTATAAACATTTAAATTTTACGTAATGAATCGTGCCACACGTTACAAAAAAGTTTTGTAACTTGCAAAATATTTTGCAACGGATCCACAAGTCTTTACTAAATTTTGATCTCAAAAAATATTCAGCGTACGCCACTGAGCATTTGCTTGAAAATGCTAATCATTAAATTTGACCGGACCTTAGATTTATTATATGTGTGTCTTATTCTTATTAGCTGCTTTCGAATTGAGTGCAACTAGCACTGGTGCAATTGACTCTGGGGTGAATTACTCTGGGGCGAGTTGCTTTGTAATTCGAACAGACGTTGCGTTACTCTCGGGTAAAATAAATAACCTAACTAATTTGCTTTTGAATTGAACGTTTAAAATAAGGGCGGTATATGCAGACTACGCTCAAAATGGATTTAAAGAACTTAATTCCTAGGAAAAAGTTTGTTGAAATATAATTAATAATTAAATTTAAAAAAATTCTGTTAAAAACAGTAAATTTAGCTGATACTGCGGATAGCTTGAGAATTTTTGAATTTTCAGACTCTTAATTCATTCAATCAGTAAGGGTCAGCTGATGAAAATTATGAAAATTGAGAATTTTGTCGAACAGATCGTGCCGCATTATGATGATAAAACATTCCAATTTTCCAATCACATTTTAGAATAAGCAGAAAGATCGTCAATATTTCGTATACAGCACAGTACAAATACCGATTCTTTTAGTCAAAAAGGCGTTTAAATCCGACAGCTTGACAGCTGATTCTAAATAACGCAACAGCGCATGTCAGGGCTTGTTGCACCACAAATTTTCATGGGGCTTTAGGGGGCAGGGGAAGGAAGACTAGCGTTAGTTACTCCAAAAATTATGTTGTAATTCGAACGCGAGGTAACTTACTCTGGTGCACTCCAGAGCACTCTAATGTGTAATGCGAAAACAGCTATTAGGTTATCTAAGGCACATGATTTTTTTTCGAAATTGTCAGAAGCAAGTAATAGCTATTTATGCAACAAGTGCTTCGTTTCATAATTTTCATGTCTCGTGCATAAACGACTTTTAGCACGCGTTGCATACAATATTTTATCTACGACCTTAATTTTACTGTTATTAATCCATAAATATCGATTTAACAAAGGTTTGCATCTGTGCCAGTTAGAATTTAATAATAAAGAGAGGGCCTTTGCGCGCAGGCGAATGTTTTGGAAACCAATACTGTCAAAGTCAGTTATCAAAGGTAATTATTAATATTACACATTAACTGTATTCATTACATAACGCTTTAATTATTTCAAAAACAATTTACCTCTAACGCAAGAAGTAACTAGAATAATTTTTAGGGATGTCGGCGGGTACCCGGGTACCCGGGCCGACCCGGGTAATAGTAAACCCGGGTATATTTTCTGGACCCGGGTACCCGACTAGTAAATTATGTAATGTGCAGAAAGTCAGCCCTTTTCGGAGAAGATAATAAAAACTTAAAAACAATAGGAATAAGCTCTAGAAAAACAACAATGCAGCAATAACATACCACATAATGTTGATTCTTGTTTCATATAAGGCAATAAATCCGCTCCACGGAAATATTTCAACCCCTCAATAGTACCATTAAATCACGTCAGTATGGGTTGAAGTAACATAAACATCATCTGTGTGATGTTGATGCTGCTACCAATTTCAGATAAAATAATACGGCAAAATGTAAAATCTTCGGGTACCCGAGGGTACCCGGGTACTGTTTTCGGGTACCCGGGTTTGATTTTAGACCGGGTACGACATCCCTAATAATTTTACAACTTCACTTCCAGTTCGAAATTGTAGTTTATAACCTCACTTCACTTTATCTCACACTCGCGCTAAAAGTAAACAGCTGATTTCTGTAAACACGGTAAACTATAAAACGTCACTTTTAGTAAAAAAAAAGCTAGCGCTAAAAGGCCGACTTTTAGTGGTGGTCGTAGATAATAGTATATTATGTATCAAGTTGTATAAACGTCATTTTAGTCACGAGTTTTATTAATCACGAGCGAAGCACAGCGGAGCGAGTGTTTAATAAAAATAAGTGACTAATAAGTTTATAAAACGAGTTGCATACTATACTTTTTCTACGACCACAAATTTAGAGAATATGACATCATATTATTTCTTTAAAATTTTGACATTTATTATATTAGGTTAAATTATGCTTGACAAACGTCAAAGTGGCGGTTGAAAACTAACTTGATTTTAGTTTTGGCTGTGGCTAATAAAGCAAATACTATTTGAACCTAACTTCACCCCATGACTAAAACATCGTTGCCAACTTCAACTCATGACAAAGAGGCTCTTTAGTCACAGGTTATGAAGGCATGATTAAAAGGTCACTTAGCGACGTGTATGTTAGTATGTTAAATGGCATTTTAGTTACAGGAGTAGAAAATAGTATATTATGTATCAAGTTTTGTAAACGTCATTTTAGTCACGAATTTTATTAATCACGAGCGAAGCTCAGCGGAGCGAGTGTTTAATAAAAGAGTGACTAATAAGTTTATAAAACGAGTTGCATACTATACTTTTTCTACGACCGCAAATTTAGACAATATAACATTATTTCATTAGGATTTTGAAAATTATGTTAGGTTAAATTATGCTTGACAAACGTCAAAGTTGACTTTTCAAAATTGAAAACTAACTTGATTTTAGTTTTGGCTGTGGCTAATAAAGCAAATACTGTTTGAACCTAACTTCACCCCATGACTAAAACGTCGTTGCCAACTTCAGCTCGTGACTAAGAGGCTCTTTAGTCATAGCTTATGAAGGCATGACTAAAAGGTCACTTAGCGACGTGTATGTTAGTATGTTAAATGCCGTTTTAGTTACAGGAGTAGAAAATAGTATATTATGTATCAAGTTTTATAAACGTCATTTTAGTCACGAGTTTTATTAATCACGAGCGAAGCGCAGCGGAGCGAGTGTTTAATAAAAGAGTGACTAATAAGTTTATAAAACGAGTTGCATACTATACTTTTTCTACGACCACAAATTTAGAGAATATAACATCATATTATTTCATTAAAATTTTGACATTTATTATATTAGGTTAACTTATGCTTGACAATCGTCAAAGTGACGGTTGAAAACTAACTTGATTTTAGTTTTGGCTGTGACTAAAAAAGCAAATACTGTTTGAACCTAACTTCACCCCATGACTAAAACGTCGTTGCCAACTTCAGCTCGTGCCTAAGAGGCTCTTTAGTCATAGCTTATGAAGGCATGACTAAAAGGTCACTTAGCGACGTGTATGTTAGTATGTTAAATGCCGTTTTAGTTACAGGAGTAGAAAATAGTATATTATGTATCAAGTTTTATAAACGTCATTTTAGTCACGAGTTTTATTAATCACGAGCGAAGCGCAGCGGAGCGAGTGTTTAATAAAAGAGTGACTAATAAGTTTATAAAACGAGTTGCATACTATACTTTTTCTACGACCACAAATTTAGAGAATATAACATCATATTATTTCATTAAAATTTTGACATTTATTATATTAGGTTAACTTATGCTTGACAATCGTCAAAGTGACGGTTGAAAACTAACTTGATTTTAGTTTTGGCTGTGACTAAAAAAGCAAATACTGTTTGAACCTAACTTCACCCCATGACTAAAACATCGTTGCCAACTTCAGCTCATGACTAAGAAGTTCTTTAGTCATAGGTTATGAAGGCATGATTAAAAGGTCACTTAGCGACGTGTATGTTAGTATGTTAAAGGCATTTTAGTTACAGGAGTAGAAAAAATTATTTAGTTCATACTAATGTCAAAAATGACATTTTTCGGATTATTTATGGTACAAAAAATGGAACATTAAAATCCTAGTACTTTAAAGTAAAATTTTAAAGTTCAAGTACTTTAAAAATATACGTCAGTTGTTGACATGAATTTTGAAATGATTTACAACTTTTTATTTAAAATTCATTAAACTTGCAGTATGATATAAACCGTTGTATTCACCACGAAAAAAAGTGTTTTTAAAGGTCCTCGCAAGTAAATCCGTCCTCGGCTGACGCATCGGACGTAAACAACTTTCTCGTCTTTAAATTGCCACTTTTCGTTCTAAATAAATAAACTACTATTAATTTTCAGAGTTAGCCTTTTTCAGAGATGATAAAAACTTAAAAACAATAGGAATAAGCTCTAGAAAAACATAACCATGCAGTAACAACAAGAATCGCCCCATCCCATACCACATGATGTTGTTTCTTGTTTCATAAAATACAATAAATTGGCTTCACGGAAATAAACAACCCGTCAATAGTACCATCAATTCGCGTAAGTATGAGTAACATAAACATCATCTGTGTGATGTTGATGCTGCTACCAATTTCGACAAAAAGTCACGTACTTGAATTTGATAGCACTGGGAAGTGTGAAAATATTTACAAATAACAGACGGCTTGCAGTTGGAATTGGTGATTAGTAGAGAGTGGAATTATCAGCACAAATAAATTTAAAAAAAACCTTTAAAAAGCCCCAAAATGTTTAAAAAAAAGCGTTATTTAAGCAAAAAAGCATTACTCTTACGAAAAAGCCTTATCATAAAAAACGTTATAAATGAAAAAACTATGTTATTCATAGTACATACTTAACTAATAATAATAATTCTGAGAAAAAGTATGTAATGTGACACTAAAAAATTTAAATGCAAACAGAATTCATAGAAAAACTTTAATTGTAACAAAAAATAAAATAGAAAACTTGGGCACTAAAACATTAGTCTTTCAGAAAACTATTAATTATTAAATATTGTTCCAAATGCTGCATTGTTAAATTTTGTCGCCTTTCACTTAAAACATTCTTAGATGAAGAAAAACTTCTTTCGACGTCAACACTAGTTATTGGAGCACATTATAAATGTGCTACAATAGTCTGATCATTGATCAATCTCAAAATCTTCTGCAATTTCGCGCCAAAATTGTGAAATGTTATCTAAAATTGTATAGCATTTTTTAGAACCAATTCGTCCAAGTACTACACAAGCAGCATCTTTGAAATTATTAACAAAAATGTTTTTCGCAAGGTGCTTTCATCGCGAACGTGCATGTGACAATATTTATCCAAGAACATTTTGAACGAACTATTTTGTTATTTTTTCAGTGGTACGTTAGATTTTGCAAAGATCGAAATTAAACTATGCTTGTTCCCTGTTACCTACAGTAGTTGCAAACGAAGTCACAAAAATTGTCTGTTGTTTTGGCTAATTTTTATACTTCTTTAATTATTGTTCTCGATCAAAGTGGTTTTTACATGTGGAATGACGTATTTTTTTGAATCTGAATCTTACATTTTAGTACTTAAATAATTTTTTCTACTCCTGTAACTAAAATGGCACATAACATACTAACATACACGTCGCTAAGTGACCTTTTAATCATGCCTTCATTACCTGTGACCTGTCTCTTAGTCACGAGTAGGGTGACCACCTCTCAGGGTTTCACCCGGAGTCTCAGGTTTTCTACACCGCGTCTCCGGGCTCCGGGTTTTGTAATAACTTCTCCGGGTTGCACTAATTTTGTAATGTCTCAATGTAACTTAACCATCAATAAGAATAAGATATGTTTCATATAATAGCCGCAAACTTCGCGCGCGGCGCGTACGTATCATGTCTCTTGCTATTTGTCTTTTTCTTAAATAATATTATGATTATATTTCGAATTCAACCCTTTAATACCTAAAAAGCAAAACTGTTACTTTAGATTCTTTCTAGATTCAATCGTATTCAGCAACCTATTTCATATTGGTAAGTAGGTACAGAATTTTTGAGTATTCGTTTTGTTTTTAATCTGATTTCATTTGATACAGACGTAATGTATGTACTTATGTATTTTTCGTTCTTTCTTGATTCTTATCTCTTGAGTCAATAATGGTTCCATTTTTCTTTTCAAACCTCGTTTTTTATTGTGTTCGTATTCAAGTGTTTAAATTGTCATTTCGCACTCTTAAAGTAATTTACAAAAATCATAATTTTTAGATAACATCGAGTCTTTATTGAATAAATTTGATTATCTCCAAAACCGTTAACTTTAGGACAGCGGTTCTCAACCATATTTATTGATGCATCCCTTAGCATATTAGCTGTTTCTCAAGTACCCCTGAACACTATTGTATGCATAATATTAGCATAAGCTTGATTATTGTATGTATGTATTATCGATAACCGCATTTTACCTGGCGGTGTCGAGGCTGGTGCTTTATGCGCTTGCATCTGTCGGTACAATGCTCAACTTGCCCCGGATTCGGGATACAAAGTTGGAGCGCGCCTTTTGTACCTGCGCAGCGACCATTACGTGAGGTGTGTGTCATGGTGATGTGTTGACCTTGTTGCTCTATCTCTTAGCTTTATTATTACAAAATATAAAATCATTAATGGTTTAAGAAGTATTTTACAAATATAACAAAGAAATACAAAGAATGCCTATTCTACTTATATTTTTAGTAATTTAAATCACAAAAATACCAAAAATACTCGTATATAAACAAACAAAAACACAATAGAAAAATATTTATAAAATAGATAAATCTCTACCTCAAACATAACAATTCATTAAATTAAGAGTATGTATAATTTTTTGGTAAATCAAATTAGAAAATATATGGATAATAGTACTAAATTTAATGAGACACTTGTCAGGGAAATATTTTCTACCAATAGAAAACTTACTTAAGATTTTAAAAAAATTTATATGGCTTTATGGTGCTGAAATTGGCAACCCATAATGTATTTGTTTTATAAAAAACTGTTGGTTTTAAGAAAAAATTATAACGACCTAAAACATTTTCAAAAAAGGTTTTCCAATATATTTTTTAACCAAATTTTTGTCCGTTAAGAATATTTAATACAAACATTTATACGAGTTGCTAATTTTAATCTCTTAAAGCCGTACGTAAAAATTAAAAACCTTTCCATAAATAAGCCTTCTACTGGTAGATAAGATTTGTCAATTTTCATTTGAATATTTTTTTTCTAATTTACAGTGAAATGATATAAACCTCATTTTAACCCCCCCTCCCCTTCGCCATTAGTATCTCCGTAAAGGTTGAGAATAGAAACTATGCTTATACGAGTATGATTTTTTTTTTGGCCAATTTGTGATGTACGATATGGGCAAGTATTTGGTTACACCCTGTATTATATTTGCTAACCATTAATAGTAAGGAATAAAAACATTGTTTTTATTTGCTTGCTTCTGTTTTCTATAAACATTCTGAATTTTTCTCATTGAAGAAAACCTTTTTTTTACTCATGAAGGATCTCAGGGTTTGTATAAATTTAAAGGTGGTCACCCTAGTCACGAGCTGAAGTTGGCAATTCCGTTTCAGGCATGGGGTGAAGTTAGGTTTAAACGGTATTTGCTTTATTAGCCACAGCCAAAACTTAAACCAAGTTAGTTTTCAACCAGTCAACTTTGACGTTTGACAAGTATAATTTAACCTAACATAATATTCAAAATCTTAATAAAATGATGTTACGTTGTCTAAATTTGTGGTCGTAGAAAAAGTATAGTATCTAACACATTATATAAACTCGTCTAGACACTCGTATATTAAAAACTTGCTGCCCTCGTTCCTAAAAAAACTCGTGACTAAAGCGACGTTTATAATACTATAATATACTATTAAACAACTTTATAAACTCTTACCGTCTGAATACAAGCATTGCAATAGTATATTATGTATCAAGTTTTATAAACGTCATTTTAGTCACGAGTTTTATTAATCTCGAGCGAAGCGCAGCGGAGCGAGTGTTTAATAAAATGAGTGACTAATAAGTTTATAAAACGAGTTGCATACTATACTTTTTCTACGACCACAAATTTTGAGAATATAACATCATATTATTTCATTAAAATTTTGACATTTATTATATTAGGTTAAATTATGCTTGACAAACGTCAAAGTGACGGTTGAAAACTAACTTGATTTTAGTTTTGGCTGTGGCTAATAAAGCAAATAATATTTGAACCAGTGGCGGTGATATGCATAAGCGGGAATAAGCGTTGCTTAGGGGCCCGGGCCCTTATAGGGCCCTTTGGGGGGCCCGGTAAGTTCTGTATTCGCTTATTCTTCATTTGGATATAGATTTATAGCACTGCACCCTCAGTCCCCACTCTCAGTTATCAGTGATCAGACTCAATTTGAGAGCTTTGAAAGACTAACAAACATTTTTTAATTTTTAAAACCGAAAAACGTTTTAAGAATGCAAGAAGCTGAACAGGTCCGATGTGATTTGATTAAAAAAAGTATTCTTATGTCCTCAATAATAATCTCGCCATTCAGTTTGTGAACGCTATCTTCTTACTAAAAGAGGATTTAAATGATAGCATGAGTGTTCCAGATTTGACAAGTTTGCGAGATTATTTATGCATTGGTTTTATTCTGATTCTACATGCTATAATAGAAAGATCATTTAGCAAGTTGAAAATAATAAAACATGATTTAAGAAATTCTACGAGCTGAGATAGGCTACATGACCTTTCGGTTTTGTCAACTGAGCAAAAAGCATCGTCTACGATGGACATAAAAATCTTATGGAAGAATTTGCTGTCAATAAGGCCAGAAAGATAAATTTTTTATTTCTGATCAATTTATTTTCACGGCGCTTTACAGACATTAATGATACAAATAAATACTAAGTATTTGTTACCTATTTTAACGTGGGTTCTTAGGATTTTACCTGAATGTTATTTTATTTTACTAGTGTTATCTAGGTAGATATTTATTCATCAGTTTTCTTTGTATTTGAAGATTTTATTTAGTGTTATATTTTAAATTGATATTTTGTTTTTGTTTAGATATGCTAGTTATAATAGTATATTATGTATCAAGTTTTATAAACGTCATTTTAGTCACGAATTTTATTAATCACGAGCGAAGCTCAGCGGAGCGAGTGTTTAATAAAAGAGTGACTAATAAGTTTATAAAACGAGTTGCATACTATACTTTTTCTACGACCGCAAATTTAGACAATATAACATTATTTCATTAGGATTTTGAAAATAATGTTAGGTTAAATTATGCTTGACAAACGTCAAAGTTGACTTTTCAAAATTTGATTTTAGTTTTGGCTGTGACTAATAAAGCAAATACTGTTTGAACCTAACTTCACCCCATGACTAAAACGTCGTTGCCAACTTCAGCTCGTGACTAAGAGGCTCTTTAGTCATAGCTTATGAAGGCATGACTAAAAGGTCACTTAGCGACGTGGATGTTAGTATGTTAAATGCCGTTTTAGTTACAGGAGTAGAAAAAATGTGTTAAATGTTTGGCATTATCTACTCTATTTCTGTTGGTTATAACAGGATGATATTTTATTTTTTGTTAAACGTTTACTTTGTATACTAATTGTAAATATACAATTCATTAGGTATATAAATCTTTTATACGGGGGAGGGGCACATTTTTATATTTGCTTAGGGGCCCAAAGTGCTCTTGCACCGCCTCTGATTTGAACCTAACTTCACCCCATGACTAAAACATCGTTGCCAACTTTAGCTCATGACTAAGAGGCTCTTTAGTCATAGGTTATGAAGGCATGATTAAAAGGTCACTTAGCGACGTGTATGTTAGTATGTTAAATGGCATTTTAGTTACAGGAGTAGAAAAAATAATTTATTGTTTTCATATTTTAATATTTAATTAATTCTGGCCTCTGACACAAAGGATTATAGGCATATAACTATCCTCAGATCGGCCGTATCGCTCTTGTCTGTGTGTTAACTAAAATAATTCAAGGGAGTACCTGAGTTTTTTAGTAATTCCCAGAAAACCACTGCACTGACTGCGTTTTCAAGCCCGTCGCCATACCGGGGCAAACTGCATGCAAGCAAAAAATATGCTCACAAACAAACCAGATGGAATTATAAAATGAATTACGCGGACTATTCAATTCACCTGTCATATGTCAAAAAGTGACCAATGAAATTCCAGAATTCTGACGTTTCTTGACCAATCAAAAAGATATCAGTGGATATATCTTCCTTGAAGGTATTCAAGTGACTATTTTAAACAAATGTGATTTTTATTAGAAAAAGTCAATATTAGTATTCTGTTACTATAGAAATTGCGTAGTTTGGTTTATTAAATAGTCACTTATAATACCATGAGTAGTCAAAGTTATGTCGACTATTTTTGCGGTGGTGTCACGAATGTCCATTGCGCTTTGGTACGATTAGGACGAGTGCGCTAGCACGAGTCCTAATCCCAAGCGCAATGGACATGAGTAGTGATACCACCGCAAAAATAATCTACTTAACTTTGACTAAGAATGGTATTCGAGGGACTATTTAATGAACCAAACTACTTTTTCAAATCAGTTTTCAGTAAATCTAGCAACAAACTACGCAATTTCTATAGAAACAGAACACTAATATTGACTTTTTCTAATACAAATCGCATTTGTTTAAAATAGTCACTTGAATACCTTCTAGGAAGATATATCCACTGATATTTTTTTGATTGGTCAAGAAACGTCAGAATTCTGGATTTTCATTGGTCACTTTTTGACGGATGACAGGTGAATTGAATAGTCCCTCAAATACCATTCTTAGTCAAAATTAAGTAGATTATTTTTGCGGTGGCATCACTAGATCACTACTCATGTCCATTGCGCTTGGGATTAGGACTCGTGCTAGCGCACTCGTCCTAATCGTACCAAAGCGCAATGAACATTCGTGACACCACCGCAAAAATAGTCGACATAACTTTGACTACTCATGCTATTGTAAGTGAAAATAAATGCAAAAAACTGAAAACCGAAAAATAAGTATCGAGAGATCCAAAAAAGCTGATCCTCAGCGGGCTGTGTAAATTCAAATGTATGAATAATATGTTGATGGCACTGTAAGTCTATGTCAAATTTGAGGTTAGCAGGTTAAGTTTTGCGTCAGTCTGTGACAAAACTGACGTAAAACCTAACCAGCTAACCTCGAATTTGACATCGACTTACAGTACCACCAACATATTATTCATACGTTTGTATTTCCACAGCCCGCTGAGGATAAGTTTTTTTTAAATCTCTGGATACTTATAAGCACAATAATTCGAAACATGCATAAAAAGGTAAAACAAGCAAAAAAAGTATGAAAAAGTGAAGTGTCAAATACTTCAATTTCCTGCAATTCATAAACATTTTTAGAAATCATTTTCCTGCTTTTAATATTCAGGATAAGCTTAATGCTTAAAAATCCGCTCTATAGTGATTAGGTACTATTTCAATTTAATTCGGTTTAAAACTCGCGGCGTAAAAGAAAAAAATATAGCTACCTCCTCAAATATTCAGATGTAAGCTAACATTTTTATTATATATTTCGGGTACTTACCGGAGAGTACCCGGGTTTGATTTAAGACCGGGTACGACATCCCTAGTCAAAAGATTTCAATAACGCGCAGTACAATACATTTTATCACAACCCACAACTTGGCGCACGCCGAAGATGGCCCTCATGACGGTGATAAATAAATTACAAAACACTTACGGGTGCCAGAACACATGTGAAATGAGTATAATTACGCCATCATAATACCGTGTGTTCAAAACGAGTTTACGTAAGGGTTGGCCATGGAAACGGCAAACTTTAGAATTCATTAACTGTCGTTGTTGTCATTAGTTTATATTATATCTGCTATGGAAATACTAAAGCTTGCTGTTGACATTAATTTTGCGTTTCATGGCAAACCCTTTCTTTTTGAACCCACGGTATATGCGTTCTGGATAAATATTTTATCTACACCACTTACGCGACGTTGATTTAAAAAAATCGAAAATATACCTACTTAAGATTAATTGCAAGTCAAGCAAGGCTCATCCCCAAAAATATGGCATTCAAAGATTGTTCGTCATTTACACCTATAACGTAATTTTTCCGTGAGCACTGATATGAGTAAAATGTTTATTATAACCTAAACATTATAGGCGCTATTTACACTATTTCGTTAGAAGTTTCATTTTTATTTATTGCTAGGCCAACTGGATTTAAAATTGTACCGCTCCAGAGAAATTAAGTTCAACTCAAGAAATTTACAATGATTACTAAATAATGTTATATTGTACAAAAACGAGAGTACTTACGAAGTTGATAATAGAGCTGCAGGATTGTTGTAAAATTTTTAGAAATTGATCACAAACTGCCTTCCCGCACTTCTCCAACGTATGAAGCCCAGAATACAACTGTGCAGGGATGCCAGATGAACTAACACGGAATTCGTCAGCTCGGCCATGATAGTTCGTGAGAAATCGTGAGATTTCGGAAAAATCACTTGTAATTACGAAATTTAAATTGAAAGTTATCTTTTTTTAATAACTTTAATAAACCACTATTTTCGAACACAAAATTTTTAATTCTATACAGATTACAGAATATATGGTATATAAAATATGAACTTATGTCGTATGATTAAAATGTGAGTGTATAATAGTATAATACTAATATGCAATAGTAATACAGTCTAACTATACCGGATGTTCTATAAATATACCGACAAAGGACAAAGGAGTGGTAGGGGACATCAAAACAAAAATGTTTTGCTTTATACGTATAAAATGTCCAAAAACGCTTCATTTTCGAGATACAGGGTGTTAAAATTTGTAAAAAGATGGTACACTTTTTTTCCTCGATAACGAAGCAAGATACGCAAAACCCTCAAGTGAAAAAAAGTTGTGTTTTAGTTGCTCCATCTTAAACAAGTTTAAAAATTGCAAAACAAAACACTGGGTGTTGATTTTTTATACAAGAACACTAACAGGTTGCCCCGTGAGCACGCTCCTGGAATTACTGTATCAACTGTAATAGATCCAAAAGGTGCCTCATAAAGTTACTCTGAAAATTTCATTAAAATCTGCTGAGGCGTTGTTTTTTCTATAAATTTTAACACCCTGTACAGCTTACATACATCAAACAAGTACAGACACTCAAGCCAAATGTTGAAACCTGTCGTAGAGTGCCTGGAACAGTAACTCGGGGTGTATTTCTAAGCTTGACTATCAGATGGCAGCACAAAATTCTACCAATCAGAGCCAGTTACCAGCTCTGCTACCAATCATATGTGACAAAGTAGTGGCGCCATCTGTTAGTACCATCGAAAAGTACCCCCCCCCCCCCCCGGAACCGTTCCAGGTCGTCCAAATTGGTATTTTGACATCCAAGGAACCGACAGTGAGTGTCTCTACTTGTTTGATTTATGTACGCTGCCCTGTATCTCGAAAACGAAGCATTTTCGGACAAATGTTTATAAAGCAAAACATTTTTGTTTTTATGTCCCCTAGTTTGTCGGTGTATTTATGGAACACTCTGTATACCTATGTATTTCCAAAAAATATGTTATCTTAATAAAGAGTAAATATAATTTATTCCGAGGAATCTGAAACGGGGGGATAATCTTTTTCTTTGACGAATACATACTTTGGCTATTTATTTTAATATAATATTCGGTGCAAATTTGAAAATCATGGCATTCTCGAGGAATTATCTATATTTGAATAAGAGACTCGACGTCGACATATTTATTACTGTTATTTGATCGCATTGGGTAGTGTAATATTCTCAGGAAATTACTGAAATGTGAATAAGAAATTTTAAATTATTCCGCCACACGCTAAAAAATTTTAATTTTTACTAGACAATTAATTCTATTGTTAAAATCGTGAGATCTAAGATTTGGTTCCAGATCATGAGATCTCACAAAAAATCGTGAGATCTGGCATTCCTGTACCTGTACTCCACTGAACTGTATTATTAAATGGAACAGCAATGAGCACTTTTGACGTGATACAAATTGAATCTGGGCAGGGGTGTCGGGCCCATGCCCAACTTGAATTAAGAATCCGCGGAATTTAAACTATAGTCCAGTTACATTAGAATCCGTCTGCCGAAAAAATCCAAGTGAGCTGAAATTTTCCATACACCTTTATTTTGACATTACAAATAATGTCTCAAAAGTCCCCATCGATATTGCGCTTGCGTCTCCAGTTATTCAAGGTCAAAGGTGACAGAAATAAGTTTTTCTCAAATATCTCTCTTTCTAATTTTCTATGGACCGTATGACTTTTTTAGTTATTACAAGAAATGAAGGCTAGAAAATTCTCTACAAAAAAATTATACAGGTTTTTTACGTACAACTAACCATTCAGTAAATAATACACTGTTAAGTTTTATAGACGGGCTTTACTTCCTTTTACGATAAAGGCAGTATTGGATTCACCCGAAAAATTCTAAATTGAGTTTTCAACAGATTTTCACGCTCAAGAGTCCCCTGGACCCAAAAAAACATGTTTTTGCTCATTGGTCTGTGTGCTTGTGTGTCTGTGTGTCTGTCTGTCTGTGAACAGAATATCTCAAAAACGAAAAGAGGTATGGCGTTGAAACTTCATATATGTTTTGTGTGTTATCTAAATGCGACAGCAAGATTTTGAAGAATATCGCATAACCGGAAGTATGGTGTTTACTCTTGTGATGTTGTGATTTTTCAGTTTTAAAATATATTTAAAATAGGAGTTAATAAAAAAACACCAAAAACACAAAATAAACCTCTTTCAGATTCAACTGGAAAATTAGCTATATTACATCAATATACATTCAAAATGTAATAAAAATGTAATGTTCGAAAAAAAATGTTAAGAGCCGTTTTTGAAAAAATCGAAAGAAACTGAAAAATCACAAGAGTAAACACCATACTTCCGGTTATGCGATTTGCTTCAAAATCTTGCTGTCGCATTTAGATAATACACAAAACTTATATATCAAATTTCAACGCCATATCTCTTTTTGTTTTTGAGATATTCTGTTCACAGACAGACAGACACACAGACACACAGGCACACAGACCAATGAGCTAAAACATGTTTTTTGGGTTCAGGAGACTCTAAAACGTGCAGATTTGTTGAAAACTCAATATCAACGTATTCACGCTTAGTGCGATAGACCATTTTCACGTTCCTTCTTCCTTATTAGGATTTATTCGGAAAAATTTATACCAATCAAACAATGCAGTGAAATATCTTGACAGATGGGAAAAGTTATTGGCATCAGTCTACTTAGTAAAAAATTCAGTGATAGCTTATCAACAGTAATGTATTAAGTGCATAGTGATTTGCCGATAATGCTGGTCGGATTGCACGACCAGCTGGATTGCTTAGAAAATACGCCCTCCAGCTTCGCTGTCGGGACATATTTGCATTGCAATCCAGCTGGTCGTGCAATGTGGTCAGCATTATCGAAGCAAGGAACTATGCACACAATATATTTTGCGCATATATCTAATACTTACTATATTGCTAGCGGCTATGAGTGGGAAACTCACCAATGAAGTGAGACAGACAACCAACTCTTCAATGTATAATGGTGAGCTGTGTGCAAGCGCGGCGGCGTCGTCCGGCCAATGGGGAAGTGGTCAAGTTTAAAATTCACTTCTAAAGGCGGAGTTCGAATTCTCACGCATGCGCACGGGGCGCGTTATACTCTAAGTGGGACTATGTCGGCGCCGTAATGTTTTCTGACGTTTCCAGGCTCTACTAGCAATATATGTGTATTATATATATGATTTTGCGTGACTATTGCTTGAATCGATTAAAAAAACTAACGAATCATAATTTGAATGAGTAAGGTGAAGTATTACCGATAAGTTGTTATATGACAATAATTACCGACGCAAGTAGTTTTTGATTGGTTGAAAGTTAAAAAAGCGTGTTCGATCGATCATTGGTCAAATGATATCGTTTGACAGACGCATGCAATAGTCAATAGTAATATAAGAAGGGCGAACCATAATTACCGATAATTTTGCACACGCCAAGGGTTGAGTGCTGGTTGCAATGAAAACTGTCCCGAGAGCAGTTTTCTAAGGGCAACCAGCACGATGACTCTTGGTACGAGCAAAATCATTTGTAAGTATGTTGCCCACATTTATATTTGAAGATTATTACACAAAACCCGTATACGAATTATGATTTAAAATTGATTTAATAATGCCAATAAACTCAATTTGCTTGTTTCTTGCATTTCTGTTTATAATTATGACACCATCCATGGGATCGATAATCATCCCTAGGGAGCTTATCGCTTGATAAGCAGCCCACGGGCGCTTATTAGATAATCAGTTCGGGATTGGTCGATATTTAAAAAAATGCATGGTCATCATTGGATGATATTAGTCATGTAACAGTTGTGTGTAATAATCGTTTGAATTTATGTTTACTTTGCACATTTTTTTGAATAATTGTTTTAACGTTAATTGTTTTAGCGTTAATTTTTTTATCAATTGTTTTTGCGTTAATCGTCTTAGTGTTATCGACAATCATTTTAGCATTAATAACCTTCTTTTGAAGTGTTGAACCACCCCTTAAAAAATAAAAAAAAACTGGTGTGATACACGCACACAACTTCCTTTTACAGTGATCTTATAATTATTAAAAATTTGATTTTTAATTTTTAAGCATTTGTCAAAAATTTTCAAAAATTACAAATTCTGCAAACACGGTACAAAATAGAGCGTTAGTTGAAGAGACAAATTTTCTCTAGAATTTTAAGCTGAATTCAAAAATGTAATAATATACCGTGTAGTGATGTGGATCGGGTAAATACCAGTGGGTAGGGTATTTATAAATGGGTATTTACCTGGGTATTTACCCCTGCCTCGGGTAAATACCTAAAAACTGGGTATTTATCAAATTTATAATATTTAGAAAGCTAAGCTAACTTTTACTCACATAATCTTATCTTAATAAATAAACTACATATAAAGGAAGTGGAATATTTTAAGTAAAATAACAATTTAAATAACATTGAATAAGCGTTCACCCAGGTAAATTAATCGTTTATCGGGAAAAAACATTGGCTGCCAAAATTTATGGAAATAAATAGTTAGATGCAATAAATTGCGCCTGTTCGAGTTTACAAACAACATTGTGATGGCTGACTCCGAAGATTGGGATAATTTAAATTGTTTGTACATTATTTTCGGACTTGTTTCCTTTTTTGAAAAATGAACATAACATTAACTTGAAAAATAATCCTTGTATTTATTAACATTAATATTAATATATACTTATAGGACACATTATTAAACAATCTTAAATAAGGCAAACATATCACAAAATAATATAAACAACGCTGTATACCGATGGGATCATAAGTATGCAACAGCAATGAGATAGCATGAACAAAAGCACATAATACTTGAGTAAGAAAGAGATAACCGTACAAAAAAGTTATTTTAGTATGCATATTTAGTTGACATATGACATAATTAAAATGAGCGTTAAGTCTACTCAAATATTTGTTTCTATGTTCATCTCTTTCTTATTAAATCATTGAATTGTTTTTTATTCATTTGATCTTATTGCTGTCATATACAGGTTGCCTAAAATTGAACAGAACATGGCAATTTCATGAGTTGGAAAAGGTTCATAAGACCATAAGAGTAACCGAAATAACAAATGCAATAATTACTTTGGTAGCTAGGCAACAAGTAGGTACAATAGCTACTTGTTGCCCAGCTACCAAAGTATTTATTGCATTTTCCCATTACGGTTACTCTTATCGCAAATAGTATTTGAACCTTTTCCGACTCATGGAATTGCCATGTTCTGTAGAGTTAGGTATGTCCCACCGGTATTTTGGGCAGTAAATGTTCTCAGATCAGCTATTTTCTTAAACATTTTTATAAAATTCGCATAGAGCACCTTCACTTACCAATCAATTATACTGGTTAGATTAACTTTATAATATTTGTAAATAAGTCTATAAATACCCTCTTAAATACCCATTTTGGGTATTTACCCGGGTAAATACCCCAGGTATTTACCCCTAAAAATAAATACCCCGGGTATTTTACATCACTAATACCGTGTGTTCTATTTAAAATAGGAGTTAATAAAAAAATTAAAAAAAAACAAAGAAACCCACTTTAGAAGTATTCAACTGAAAATCACATATCTCACATCAATACACATTCAAAATGTAATAAAAATGTGAAGTTTGAAAAAATCGTTTGAGCCGTTTTTGAAAAAAACTGAAAAATCACAAGAGGAAACACCTACTTCCGTTATGCGATTTTCTTCAAACGCTTGCTGTCGCATCTACATAGTACTCAAAACTTATACAGGGCGT
This sequence comes from Agriotes lineatus, assembly GCA_940337035.1. Lineage (NCBI taxonomy): Eukaryota > Metazoa > Arthropoda > Insecta > Coleoptera > Elateridae > Agriotes > Agriotes lineatus. Next base: position 45,676 of record CALNHX010002608.1, read on the forward strand.
CTCAAAAGAATGGGACACCGATTAGCCATAGATTCCTTACGTCATAATAAATCGATTAAACATAATATACCCCCCCCCCCCCCCCCCCTTAGTACAAAGTCTCTTCAGTAAGAAGTTATAGGGCCTTGAAGTTCAATTTCTTATTTTTATTTTTTTGTTAATTTCCATAAATGTACAGATATCAATTTGAATTTTGGTATACATACTTACTATTATATACTGCACTAACAGAAAAAATTTAATAAACTAGACTTGACTGTAAAGGTCACTTTACCTAACTTTAAAAACTTTTTTTAGCTCTAACTTCGTTATCTGTAACATTTTTAAAAATTTTAGGTTATTATCTGAAATAAAATTAAAATACACAAAAATAATGTACTCTTACTTCATAGGCGTAGGAGCAACCGTTTACCTTAAAATACCTATCAAAGGTTTTTGGTTGTCACTAACACGTAATTATCAAGTAGGCATGATCACAAAAACAATGGTCATCTAGTAAAAAACAATGATAAATCAATTAATGATATTAGTGACATAAGAATTTGTTCTCTTATGTTTAAGAAAATGCCGCTACATAACGAATTCTCAAATGCTGAAAGGTTCGTTTGTCGCAGCATTTTCGTAAGCACAAAAGACAAAAACCTGATGTCACCAACGTCAACAATTGATTTCTTGTTGTTGTTTACTAGATTACAATCATTACCCATTGTTTTTGTGATCATGGCTACTTGATAATTGCACATTTTAATGACAACCAAAAACCTTTGATGGGCATTTTACGGTAAACGGTTGTTTTTAGGCTTAAGAACTAAGAGTACATTATTTTTGTGCTTTTTATTATATAGTAACAGAACACTAATATTGACTTTTTCTAATAAAAATCACATTTGTTTAAAATATTCGCTTTACCACTAGTGAAAATTGTCGATTATTTTCACTAGTGAAAATTGTCAATATAGTTAATTTTTATTGGCTCAAAGACGTCAAATCTTGTATTTTTATTGGACAGTTTTTGATACATGACAAGTGAGTTGAATAGTCAAGCGTAATAGGTACACAAGAGGTGAAAAATCTCTTGAAAAAATTGCCTTGAATGGTATTTGGAAAGATTATTTAACAATATGGGTAGATGACTTTTACCGTGTTTGACAGCACACATTTTTAAAGTTTTCCACTATTAATTGAATACTGGAGCTTCCAACACGATTATTATGAGTTTTTAGAATGACGCCGATTTGCAAATTTGCAATCTTCACCTCGACGTTTTGGCGAAATGTCAGTCAAAGGCTACTCAGTAAAATGAAATCATTGATACCAATCGAGCTCGCCTGAAAACGCTGCGACATTAGGTATTTTCAAAAACAGTCAATTTTGATTGGCTGTTTCTGACAAATTGAACAATTTTCATTGGTTCCTTCATTATAGTGTTGAATAATCAAGGGTAATACCACAAGCAGTGGATATATTTTTGACAAATATTTTGTCGTTTCCATGTAAATTATTGCGTTTAAATTTCACGATACAAAATCACATCAAAAATGTCACGAGCCGAAGGCGAGTGACATTTAAATGTGATTTTGTTGAGTGAAATTTGCAATAATTTCTATGGAAATGGCAAAATATTTTAAAAAAATATATCCACTTCGAGTGGTATTTGGGACGACTATTTAACAATATTAATACATAACGATTAACTTTACTGAAAAATAATTCACCAATTAATATAATTATTCATTCTCAATTAAATTCAGCGGAATACTTCCAAAACACAGCATTTTAAAATTTTTAAAACAAGCCATACAGTTTTTTGGGGTTTAGTGTTACGTAACCTAGCGATATCACTAAGGACAGAACATCATTGCTAAGCGATACTTCGCAACAAGACTATTTATTTTTTGAGTACGTACATTGTTTTGTGAATATTTTGCATGGTGCCCAATATTCAGTGATATACTGCTGTTATTGGTTGAAAAAAGCAAATGTCTGCAATCTGATTGGCTTATATGTTATAGTGTTGAATAGTCACTTGAATACCTTCTAGGAAGATATAACCCCTGATATTTTTTTGATTGGTCAAGAAACGTTAAATTCTGAATTTTTATTAGCCACTTTTTAACAGATGACAGGTGAATTGAATAGTCATTTAAGTAAACTGTTTTTTGTAGCTATATCACCCGCAAACTTTTACACTTTCGGTAAAGTCTGGTCTGACGAAAATTTTATTTTAGTTGGTTAGTAAAGGCGTAGCATTGAGTTATTTGAGTTTGGTTTCAGATAATCAATAAATAATGTGTACGTGCTGAATAATGCAATAAATTTAACCAAAATGCAGACGCCGCGGGCAGCAATGTTTGGGTCTTTGAGTTCACTAGCTTCAGCGATAGCAGCATCACCCGTCAGCAATTACCGATGACTCACATTATTAAGGAATGGTGTGTGCGCCTGTATTTTGAGAATTTTATCAGTAACATAGTTTTACCATCCTTTAATACGTGTCTTTGTTACTCTAATCCTAATTCAATAAATTATCGTAACATGGTTACTCATTTATGTTTAATAAACATGAATTATAGATCACAGGTTTAGTGTCTTCATTGTAATAACGAATAAATAGGAACGTTATGAGTGCGCGCTTTTATTTCTACGCAAAATTAGGTAAAGTTTTGGGGCCATATTGATCAGGGGCGGATGGGGCCAGTCTGGATTTTGGCAAATTTCTCGAAGGGTCGCTGGCTTCGGCCATAACGGGGGCCGGTCCATCGCTATGACCATTGAAAAAAAATATAAAAAAACGCAGCACACAAAAAGAATCACAGATTTAACCGAAATGATATTAGTAGCATAACATTCATGCTTATGAATATTGAGGCTCCAGTCTTATACAAAATAAATAATGAGGAAGTAATCAATGGTTTGGCCGAAGAAAGCGCTTTGTTTAAAAGCTCGCTTTTATATTAAGCACCGACATATTAATATCTATGTTTATGAAAACGAAAATATAAGCAGATAGGTAGGCCCGCTTTTTCAAAAAATATGATGTGTTTCACAATTTTTTTCTGTCCAATACCAATGACCAGGACCGGGAACTAGTTGCCATTAGTTTTTATTTATCCTAACATGTACATATTATATATTTTTACTTAGAGAAACATTAAAGGCGTTTGAAAAATACGAATAAGTACTTATTTTTTATAGCTCCCTTAGTAAAAAGTCCCTAACAATTTTTTTAAATAAAAATGAACCGGGCCGGTGTTAATGGTTTCCCGGGCCGATTTACCCCACCCCATCCGCCCCTGGACTTGATGCATATGCATGATCAAGCGCAACTTTACATTTTTTTCAATTGGAATAAATTTTTGTTTGCTTCCCAAATTTGTTGCCCGAAGCAATCGCTTCTAGTGCTTCTTGGTTAATTCGCCTCTGACCACACAATAAAAAAGTTTGAATTTTTACATATCTCAAGAGTGCTATAAGAGAGTCTTAGTCAGCGGTATTACTACACGGCTCGCGGACCGCATGCGGCACCTTCCGTAACATTATGCGGCTTCTACATACGGCATGAACTTCTAATAAATTGATCACTACTCGCGTTAATTAAAATAAACACCTACTTATCTTATATTATAATAGCTGATGCCGCCGGCCGACCGACCGTAAGCACTAGTGATGGGCATAATCGGATGATTTCAATAATCGGAATGTTCGATTTCGGAATGTTTATAAAATCGAACTATCATCCGATTATTTTACATTCCGTAAATGCAAGCAAGGGAAAACGAGAGAAACAACAACAAGCGGAAGGAAGATGAAGTGCGTCCAAATTTGCGATGCGAGCACTCGCCGTTGCGCCGTAAGCCCTTATCTGCGTTGGCATCTATTGTTTGGGTTTGTAGGACGGCGAGTAAAACAATTTATGAGTTTGAGTCTCACAGTGGGATGAGAGGAAATAAAATATTTTTTCAAATTATTACAGTGGTTACCTTAATAGACTTTCGGAAAATGGTAGTGATATTTTAAAATGTAATGGCACATAAAGTACATAATAGATAGTATAAAACAATAAATGAATTTGAAGTCTGTAAGGTGTACTATCTAATAATTAATCTACGAAATACCACTGCCATTAGTGCCATTCACGTATCATACACGTGCGCATACGGCCCGGCCCGTCGTCATTCGCCAACCAGCATATAGCTGTCAAGTGAGTCAACACAACATTCCGTATTCCGTTCAGTTCAAATTGGCATTTCGTTTTCTCATTTTGTGTACCGAATAGTAAAATAATCGAATTCCGAAAGTTCCGAATTTTGTGCACCAAACAGTAAAATAATCGAATTCCGAAAAGTTCCGAAATAATCGGAACCTTCCGATTTTTTGAACAATAGGAAACTTTCCGATTATTCATTCCGGATAGGCCCATCACTAGTAAGCACTGGCGCGCGCACATGCCGATCGTAAGCGCGAGTGGCGCCGGCACACGCAGCATGAAGGGCCTGCATACTAACAAGTTGCGCGCGCACATGCCGACCGCGCACAAGTGGCGACGCAGCAAGCATTTGTATTGTTAACGCTGGCAGGGCCGGACGTCGGCTGGCTACCAGCTTAAGCAAGCATTTTTATTGTTAACCGTTTCTTTACGCTGGCCGGGCCAGACGTAGGCTGGCCAACGCGTTCTAGTATCTACATACTAGCAAGACACCCGCTCTTCGGACTACAACTGTTTGTTTTTTCTTCTAAATCTTAAATGAATTCTAGAGGCCCCCCATCACTCCTCACTCAATACGCTAAACGCCCAAACTAACAAACGCTGCAGAACAATATTCTCCCGAAAAAAGTTCTCCATAATTCTTTTTTGCATCACGTATCCCCTGGAAATGTGTATGTAACTGTCGTTCCCCTTTTATAGTTTGATAAAATTAGAGTTTTAGCATTTCGAGAATAAAATAAAAAAATTTAAATTAAATGTTGTATTCATACATTATAGCACGATACCCGTTTCCACCACTTAGGGGTGGAATTTCAGAAATCCTCCTATTTTTATTCTACATTGAACTCACGACGAAAAAGGCAATAACTTTAACTTCTGTAACTCGTTACTTTAACCTCATTCTTACTCCTTTAGGAAAGAAATTTCGAAAAAAACTCTAATCCACTTTTTAAAGATCTAAAAAAACACATATGCCCAAAAACCACGGTCTGATTCAATAAGCACAGGAGACCTTTAGGAGTTGATTCGTTCACAATCCTAAATTACGTTTTTAGGAACTTGTGTAGGTAACCTTTCTAAGTAAAAACCAAATCGATATATTATCGGACCTTAAAGATATTGAGAAATTCGTGAGAATACATTTTACCCCTTTTCTTCCCTTTAGGGGGAAATGCGAAAACTCCTTTCCTAGTACTTTACTACGTAATGAAAGGACTCTTCTTGCCAAACTTCAAGTTCCTGATACCAAGGATTAGAACGACTCTGCGCTGTTGAGTCGGTGCTTTATCTTTTATTCATATACGTATATTTAAAAAAAACTTTTAAACCCATTTCTAAAAATTTAAAAAACACGTCTGAATGCCAAAAAATAGTGATTTAACTCAACGAACACAGGAGATACAATGGATTCTATAATGTACCACAAATGAAAATTCGCACCTTTACGGGTGGATTTGGGCATATTCCTAAAATACGTTTTCACACATATGTAGGTATAGAAAACCTTTGCAAGTAAATACAAAGTCGATATTTTATCGGGTTTAAGAGATATTTAGGAATTTGTGAAAACATAGTTTACCCCTTTTCACCCCCTTAGGGGTGGAATTTCAAAAAATACCTTTTAACCCATTTTATTCCGGTATGGATCCACAGCGAAAAATATCAAAAATGTTAACCCCCTACCCTTTTCCATTTTTTTTCACCCCTTCATGGTGAAATTTCAAAAAATCTTTAAACTCCTTTCTAAATATTGTAAAAATACATTTATGTATATGCCAAAAACGAACGCTATAACTCAACAACACGGGACATATAGAGGGTTCTTTAATTCACTCCTAATCCAGATTCACACCTTTAGGGGTTGATTACGGCAAAATCCCAAAATACGTTTCTAGGCATTTGCATTGACAATCTTTGCAGCTATACGCTAACTCGATATCTCATCGGGCCTAAGAGATATTGAGGAATTCGTAAAAACACATTTTATCCCTTTTCACCCCCTTAGGAGTCGAACTTCTTAGCACTACCTTACGTAACAAATTGAACCATTCACCTAAATTTCGAGTTCCTAGTACCAGTGGTTACGGCTCTGCGTTGATTAGGCCGGGTTGTGACTTTCCTTTATACAGGGTGGCGCACGGCCGACTGACGAGTGTTGATGTTAAATAATTTTCGTCAAGAAAAACATGAACAACAATTTATTAAAACAAAATATAGCTTAAACATGGCAATTTTATTTCTTAAATATTACATTAGTCAGATGACCTCCTTCTTGATTTACATACTGTCTTAAGCGCTCTTGAGAATCCTAAGAACTCTTCTCAAAAGTTCTTCATCTATCGCTGCTTACTTCGTTACGAATTGCTTTTTTTAAATATTCAATGATACGAGGACGATTTGCATATACCCTTTCTTGCAGATACGCCCACAAAAAAGAATCGGCAACTGTAAGATCGAGGGAACGCGTGAGACAAGGAATATCACCAAAACGAGTTGGTTTCATGAACAAAACGCACTGTTTTAGAATGGTGTTCTATTGACCAAGTATTCATTGGTTGACGGGGTTTTTGTTATACCTGTCAGAAACTGCAATAAAAAAACGAAACAATCAAATAAATGACGGCTTGCATATTCTTATTTCTTTTGCGGTGCAACTCAAATGAAATGTTTCAATCGGTCGTGCGCCACCCAGTATACACAGTGTGTTCACAGACTCATTCTCAATATGGGGATCTCCCTTATTACGAGAGATAGAGATTTGGTTAAAAGGGATGAAATACTCCTTAGGTAAAGTTGCACCAAATCCCATAATTAAACTTTGGGATATTTAACGTAGTTCAGACGCTGTAGCAAAAAAAGTGAATTTTTTTCTTTTTGTTTTTTTTAAATAACTCGTTTATTTTAAGAGGGAGTCGAATTTAATTTGCACATTCTTAAGGCACTTTTTTAATAGGAATCTAGTGGTGTATTCAGATTTTTTAAAATTGTTTTCGTAGTTGAGTTACAGCGGTCAACTTCAGTTTTTCTTATGGGGCTCATAGTTGGCGAAAAATTAAAAACTCCTTTTTAAGTTTGCCCGTTGAGAAGGCTTTGAAAAGAAAAAACAATCTAAGCAACTGTCATTGCAATTATTTGTTTATAGTTGACAGTAAGTTTATTTCGTTTGTAATTTACCTGTTCAATAACAATATAGTGCAATAAAAATCTAAATCGCCGTTTATTTTATATTAATTGGTTACTTATTTAAAATAATTATCCTGTCATGGAGCCGTGTAGTAAGTAGTAATAAATTTAATATGCTGTCTTGTTACATTCTCTGCCATAAAAATTCGACGAGAGCTGCTGAAATGTATTTAAACTAGTATCCAGAACGAAGACAACCTCATTCGTCTACTTACAGAAATTTAAGGGCAAATTTAATAAGAGCATGGACCATTTACTAAGCCATATAGAAACCCGCAGAGCATAAGTGAAGAACTCAAAACTACCGTTTTACAAGCAGTTGTTGAAAGTCTAAATACATCAACTCGGGAGATTCAACGTAAACTGGCATACCCGAATCTATTGCATGTAAGATTTTGGCATCCCATAAATATCATCCATATAAATGCAATGTATGCCAATTTTTAAGACCCGGGGATAATGAAAGACGACGAGAATTTTGCGAACGACGAGAATTTTGCGAATGGTACACTAGGAAATGCGATAGTAACGATCATTTTCCGTCTCAAATATTATGATCCGACGAAACTAGATTCACAAACAAGGGTTTATTCAATAGGCAAAATTTACGATTTTGGTCTACAGAAAACTCTCATGTGCTCAGACTTGCTCGACATCAAGTGCGTTTTGGATTTAATGTCTGGTGTGCTATACTAGGGTCACGATTGATTGATCCTATAACTTTTAATGAAACGCTAACGTCTGACGTCTATCTGAATTTACTACAAAACAACATTGAAGACTTGCTGGATGAATTACCGTTAGCAGAGGCTCATAACTGTTGGTGCCCCAACACATAATTCAAGAGTTATAACGAATTTCCTCACCAAGCGTTTTGGTAATAGGTGGATCGGAACTCGTGGACCGGTTGCATGGCCACCAAGATCTGCTGATCTGACGCCGCTCGACTTCTTTTTATGACGTTACATTAAAAACAAAGTCTATGTTCGCACCTATGATAATGTAAATAAACTTCGTGAAAGCGCGATTCAAGTATTTCGAGCTATCCCAAGACGTGTTTTACATAAAGCCGTTAATTCTAATATTCGTAGATCCTATTTATGTTTAGAAAATAATGGCCAAGTGTTTGAATATCTTTTGTAACTTGTTATTATAATTGTGTTTAATGTAAAATCTAAATATTTTTCAGTGTTCTATGTTTTTAATAAATAACTGCTATAAAATAAGTTTTATTTATTTCTTGGTTTTGAAAGTCTTCAATAATTTAGAATCTTAAAAAGTAGTTTTTATTTTTTTACCATTAGTTTTCGTATTTATATTTTATTGCACTATTTTCTTATTGAACAGGTGAATTACAAACGCAATAAACTTAATGTCAACTATAAACAAACAATGGCAATGACAGTTGCTTAGATTGTTTTTTGTTTTCAAAGCCTTCTCAACTGGAAATCTTAAAAAAAAGTTTTTCTTTTTTCGCAGTTAGTTTTTGTATTAAGTTATACATATTTGAAAAGCTGAAAAAATCTCATTTTAATGGTGTCATAGCCAACTATGAGCCCCATAAGAAAAACTGAAGTTGACCGCTGTAACTCAACTACGAAAACAGCTTTCAAAAATCTGAATACACCACTCGATTCCTATTAAAAAGGTGCCTTAAGAATGTGCAAATTAAATTCGACTTCCTTTTAAAATAGACGAGTTATTTAAAAAAATCGAAAAGTCAAAAATTCAACCTTTTTGCTACAGCGTCTGAACTACGTTAAATATCCCAAAGTTTATTTATGGGGTTTGGTGCAACTTTTCCTAAGGAGTATTTCATCCCATTTAACCAAATCTCTATCTCTCGTAATAAGGGAGATCCCCATGTGGAGAATGAGTCTGTGGACACACTGTATATAGATTATACATATAATGTGTCCGGTTTTTCACGGCACAGAATTAATTCATTATTTTTATATCACATTCTATGGTTTTTTCGAGCATTGTTATGTAGTTGATAGTTGCCCCCTTCAATATTTATCTGAATTCATATATGTAGTTATTTTTTCACATGGAAATAGGAACGTCGCAATTCTAGGAAAGCCATTGATAGCAAGCATTATCACTAGACTGAATTATGTTGGTACATAAGCTTCTGGTTTTTATTTTGGCAGTGAGGTTAGGTTTAAATTATAGTTCTGGTTTGATGTTTATACCCCTCGGGCATAAACACCTTCATAATGCCCTTGTTTCATATTTCATACATTATTTTTCCGCCAATCGTACTAGAACTGTCACATTATTGACAAAATTTTGTTGAGCAAAGTCAAACATTCCATTACATTAGCCGTTGCTGGGTAATTTATAATAAAACTGTACAGGTCTCACACAAGATAATGTAATAACAGACTTGATTCCTTTGGAGCAGAGGTTTGGTGAATACAGAAACAGATGTCAAAACTGTATTATTTATTGACTAGAAAAGTTCCTATTTATATACATAAAACTATGACGTAAATTACAAGGTTCAGTTTATTTGCCCCAGTTCAGCTCGCATTTGCACTTGCGTGTTTAATTTCATAACAAATAGTGATAGCAAGTCTGCATAGTTGCAGTTTGTTCACCGGGTCATTCGAGCAATGCTGACAGAAACGCTGACCGCTTTGTTCTACATTTCCGCATGTAACAGCCAGCTTACGAAAAGTATGCATTTTTAATTTTAAAAGTTAAAATTATGTTTTGGTTTCTAAACATGAGTAGTATCTGATTGATCATTTGTTTTTAAGGTTATATATCTACAGTAGAGGTAATAGGCCGGTTCTGGGACCGCACCTCCACACCTCTGACGTCACGGCGTGAAAATAGTCCATCTCTCTCTAATACATGTAAAGGTATATGTCTATCTCTGTCTACAGAGCAGTGTTACCAACATACAGGGTGTTCCTTAAAAAGTTTATGTAACTAGATGAAGTCCCTAGATTAGTTACTAGATTTGGGCGGCAAATTTAAATTTAGCACGTGTAAAGGTATATGTCTATCTCTGTCTACAGAGCAGTGTTACCAACATACAGGGTGTTCCTTAAAAGTTTATGTAACTAGATGAAGTCCCTGCAGACATGTCTATTCTTGTAGGATGTTGTAGAACAATGACATCCATTGTTTGAGAAATCTGCACGACATTGGACAATAAAGCCATTGTTGTCTGGAGATTAAAATGTGCAAAGCTGGTAAAAAAAATAGAACTATGACATCCATTGTTTTAAAATCAGCACGATAATTGGACAATGAAGCCATTGTTGTCTGGAGGAATTTTTGCTGACAAGTCCCTAGATTAGTTACTAGATTTTGGTGGCAAATTTAAATTTAACACGTGTCAAAGTATATGCCTAGCTCCACCTGTATTAAATTGAAATTTAGTAGTCTCTGTTGCTGTCTAACAAGTTACTCAGATACTAATACAACCGACCAACCAACGAAGTCGAGAACTAAAGTTACCAATAACAACACAACTGCGAGTTTTGCAGGCTCGGCTTACCGATGCGTCTAGGTAACCTCAACACCTTCGTAAAGGTGTCTCAACCTCAAGCTAGTTAAAGTCAGAGTATATTGATTTTACATAATACAGGTTAAACAGCATCTGAGGATTAAGATTGTTTGCATGCTAATGTTAAAGTGTTATAGTAATCTAAATTATGCAAGATTCGAGCGAGCCAAGCTGCTGTCGCTAAGAAACGTAAAAAACCGCAAGTCTTGATAAACCCAACTCGTGAAACAATACATGACGCAATAGGTACTTCAATTGTCATCAGCTATCACCGCAAAGCATTGTGGGTAAAAAAATTATATATAACATGTAAACAGGAGATTAAGACCTCATTCTCAGTCGCAATCTTGTACCAACCAGTTCAGTGAAAAAATGTTCTCGTGCGATTATTGCGATAAGTGTTTTAAACGGAAGGACAGTCTGCACAGGCATCAACAGGGGTATTGTAAACCAATATCTAATTTATGTGAAGTTTGTGGGGTTGTGTTTACCAGTCAAGGTCATTTCCTAAAACATCAGCAGGAAAAACATGGTTTACGAAAGAGGAAATTGTTAGATAGTACGAGGATAACATCAGCTAGTACTGACATCTGTATTGAATCAGAAAACAAGAAAAGTAAAAAAGAAGATATAATAAGATGCGATGTATGTGAAGTTGATATACCAAAAAAATATATAACTCAACATAACAGAAGCTTGGAACACAAGGACAGGATAAGTGTAACACAAGGATCCGGAATCTCGATAATAAATAACGCATTTAAAAACAGAATAGCTACATATCGCCTTACTGCAGATGATAATAAAGTTTGCGTAAATGTAAAAGAATTTTTAGGGGGTATGAAATCTAAAATCTTAAACTGTATTTTAACCGTCTTGGATAAACACGTTGCACTCAAAATAAATATGGAACTTTTTGGTCTTTTTGAATTAGCATCAAAAGAATTAGAGGAAATAAAATCATTTAACACTAAATTCCAAAAATGCGACCACTCGATAGACCTTAATGCGGTGTATAACGGTTTCGTTGATGTGTTAGATAGCAAAGTGAGTGAGTTTCAAGAAAAAGAGAGCGGTTGGGCTTTGAAAAATTTGTTATTTGTAGAACTAAATATAAATAAGTATAATCCTCTACGAGCCTCATCATACATTCAATTACCACAATCTATCGGAAACAAAAAAGCAGTAATTAATATACACAATTTCGACAACCAGTGTTTCATGTGGTCTGTATTAGCTGCTCTGCACTCTGCAAAAGTACACCCGGAACGCGTGACCAATTACCAAAAATACAAACATGAACTTAATTTTGACGGAATAGAGTTTCCAGTTAAAGTTAAAGACATAAGTAAATTCGAAAAATTGAACAATATTTCGGTTAATGTTTACGGTCTTGACTCAATTTATAAAAAATGTAAAATAAGCTACGAAATTGCCGGCCCATTGCATTTCACGGAGAAAAAATTAGATCAACATGTAAATTTATTACTAATAGATGATGATATAGGTAATTCGCATTATTGTTTAATCAAAGACTTATCTCGGCTTGTAAGTTCACAACTAACAAAAAAAGATCACAGGAAGTTTCTCTGTGATGGCTGTTTAATCAATTTTGGTAACAAAGAAAAATTACGCGAACATCAAAAGCACGACTGCAATCATATAGCTGTTAAATTACCAACAACAGAGATGCGTATAGATAAATTTGGTAATGAAGTTCCTGGCAACATTTTAAAATTCGAATCATTTGAACAAAAATTAACTTTGCCGTTTGTAGTGTATGCAGATTTTGAATCTTTACTTGTACCCGTTCAACATTGTCAAAAAGATAACAGTGGGCCATTTACTGAGCAAACACACATGCATCAGCCGTACTCTTTCGGATACTATATAAAATGTAGTTACAACGACTCCTTATCTAAATACGTTACATATCGAGGAGAAGATTGTGCCGAGGTATTTTGCGAACGGTTAGAGGATGACATTAAGAAAATTTACCACAGCCACCTAAAACATGTAGTTCCAATAGGCACACTTAACAAGAATGAACAGCTTACCCATAAATTATCTCCAAATTGTCATATATGCGAAAAACCATTTCTCGAAAATGATGAGAGGGTTAGGGATCACTGCCACTTAACAGGTGAATACCGTGGTCCAGCTCACAGTGTATGTAATCTCAATTACAAAATTCCAAATTTTATTCCAATATATTTTCATAACTTATCTAATTACGATGCACACCTTTTTATCAAAGCTTTTGGTGGACTTGAGAGAAAAATAGATGTTATTGCCGAAAACAAGGAGAAGTATATCTCTTTTTCAAAACACATTTTAGTCGATACAAAAACTAATCATTTGGGAAAAGAAGAAAATAGGTTCATAAAAATGCGGTTTTTAGATTCGCTTAGATTTATGCCTATGAGCTTAGACAAATTGGCAAAAAATTTAACTAATGATGAATGTACATCTATCAGAAAACATTTCCTGGAAGATGAAAAATTTGAGTTAGTGAGAGAGAAAGGTGTGTTTCCTTATTCGTTTCTAGATTCTTTCGACAAACTCGATTACAACACATTACCATCACGTGAGGATTTCTTTGATAAGTTACGAAGCAGTCACATATCTGTAGACGACTATGAGCATGCGCAAAAGGTTTGGAAAACTTTTAAATGTAAAACATTAGGGGAATACTCCGATCTGTATTTAAAAACTGACGTTTTGTTGTTAACAGACGTATTCCAAGCTTTTCGACATAAATGTAAGAGCTCATATGATTTAGACCCAGCCCACTTTTTCACCACACCAGGTCTATCTTGGTCGTCTATGTTGAAACTTACAAAAATCGAATTAGAACTTTTAACAGATATCGATATGATTCATTTTATTAAGAAGGGTATTAGAGGGGGCGTGAGCCAATGCAGTAAGAGATATATTAAAGCTAACAACAAATACATGTCGAATTATGACGAATCAGAACCGACAAGCTACATTAACTACCTAGATGCAACCAATCTTTATGGAAAAGCTCTTTCAGCCAATCTACCCATCAATAACTTTAGATTTTTAACATCTGAAGAAATTAAAAATCTGGATATACTATATCTACCCGAAAATGTAGTGACAGGCTATATTTTGGAAGTTGATTTAACTTACCCCGAAGATCTTCACGATAAACATAATGATCTACCATTTTGTCCAGAAAATATCATACCACCAGGTTCAAAACAATCGAAATTAATTCCTAATTTGAATAGCAAGACTAGGTATATTATTCACTACAGAAATTTGCAACAATGTTTATCAGCCGGTTTAAGACTCGAGAAGATTCACCGCATACTATCTTTTAATCAGGCGCCTTGGCTAAAAGAATATGTAGATTTAAATACACGCATGAGGAATGAAGATAAGACCGAGTTTGGAAAAATGTTTTTTAAACTTATGAATAATTCCGTGTTTGGGAAAACCATGGAAAATGTAGACAAAAGGGTAGACATAAGACTAGTTACACACTGGGAAAACAAAGGGAAAAGGCTAGGAGCCGAAGGTCTTATTTCCAAACCACAATTTAAAGATTTATCCGTTTTCTCAGAGAGTCTAGTAGCAGTTCATTTAGAAAGAATGCATGTTAAATACGATAAACCGATATATATTGGATTCTGCGTTTTAGACTTAGCTAAGCACGTAATGTATGACTTCTATTATAATTTCATTAAATTAAAATATGGGGAAAACGCTACTCTCGCCTATACAGATACGGATAGCCTCGTTCTGAGGACCTATACACCTAACTTTTACGAAGATATGAAGAACCACCTAAATAAATACGACACATCAAATTTCAAGGAAGATAATGAATTCAGAATACCTAAAACCGAATCTGTAATAGGGAAAATGAAGGATGAATATGGAGGTAAGATTCTATGGGAGTTCGTTGGAACAGGGGCAAAAGCCTACGCCGTCAATGCTGAGGGTAAACTAAGCAAAACAGCCAAGGGCATACAAAAAGATGTGATCAAGAACGAGTTAACACTTGAAGACTATAAAACTGTAGTACTCAACAATACGACTATCTACAAGAATGTGCGAACGTTTAGATCGCATAACCACCAACTGTATACCGAACTGAAGAATAAAGTAGCGCTCTCTTGGAAAGATGATAAGAGATACATCATTCCCGATGGTTCCGGTAATACCCTAGCTTGGGGTCATCACAGAATTCCGAAACATGTTGAATAAATTCATACATGACAGACAATTCTTTGAAATATTGCGTTTGAAATGTTATAGTTAGATAAAATAAAATCATCACATGTATAAAATAGTTAAACAAAATAAAAAATATGAATGTATATGGATGGTGTTTTATTTAGTATCTAACCTGTTTTAACCTCCCTTCTTAAATAGTTTGTAAATGACCGAAGCAGAAAAGAAGCCGAACAGGTGATTCTTTACATCCAACAGGCAGCAATTCTCCCACTGTATATACCTAACTCCTTTATGAGTGACGGCCCACTTTGTACATGGGTCTTACAAACACTCGGAGTTGGTACTCTCCCTACGTGAGGGCCCTGATGGGGAGAAAACAGCCGATCACCCGCTCAAGGCTTCAAACTATTAGTAATTTATAGCCATAAATGGCCCCTCGTATTCAAAGGCACTACACAGAGGCACGAGGTCAACAGCTTCTGCTTTGTAATTTATAACCATTAAATGACTATGCCTATTCTAAAGCACTACACAAAGGCACGAGGTTGTCAGATTTTTATTGAAAATCTAGATGTGCATACTTTACAGCTAACAACTCATAACATAAATTATAAACACGAGACCATTAAATTTTTCATGAAAATGCACATAGGCTTTTAAGAGCCGCCTAAAAAGGGCCCTCTGTGCAAAGGTGCGAAGCAGCTATAAATACGCAAGATACAGTTATAGGTCAAAAACAGCTCTATTTATTTAAATGACTTTTCGTAAACCGGAAACAGAATTTTAATCAGCGTTCGAAGCCAAGTTCAACGAGGGGTCGCATGACTATGTTTAAATAACTTTGGGTAAACCGGAAATTGATAAAAATAACAGAATTTTAATCGTCAGATGCATCACCACACATATAAAACCACACAACACTGTTTTTTTTTTAAACTAAACAAATAAAATAAAGGGTGAGTGTATTTACAATTGTCGTTTTATTACACCGTCGTGCCCATAAAGCGTTACAGGAACATGTTAGGTTGACCAGTGGTCTATTTATTCATCGTTGCAAATTCTCAGACACTGATAATGGAAGCCATTGATCCCCTGATGTTCTGTAGTAATAATTTTTGAAAGCGCTAAATTAAGATCTGTTTCAACTTCCCTCTTCTTACTTCTTTAATAGTATGTCTGCCTGCCTGCCTGTCTGCCTGCCTGTCTGCCTGTCTAGCTGTCTGCCAGTCTAGCTGTCTACCTGTCTAGCTGTCTACCTGTCTAGCTGTCTACCTGTCTACCTGTCTAGCTGTCTATCTGTCTAGCTGTCTACCTGTCTAGCCGTATACCTGTCTATCTGTCTACCTGTCTAGCTGTCTACCTGTCTAGCCGTATACCTGTCTACCTGTCTAGCTGTCTACCTGTCTAGCTGTCTACCTGCCTAGCCGTATACCTGTCTACCTGTCTAGCTGTCTACCTGTCTAGCTGTCTACCTGCCTAGCCGTATACCTGTCTACCTGTCTAGCTGTCTACCTGTCTACCTGTCTACCTGTCTAGCTGTCTACCTGTCTACCTGTCTAGCTGTCTACCTGTCTAGCTGTCTACCTGCCTAGCTGTCTACCTGTCTAGCCGTATACCTGTCTAGCTGTCTACCTGTCTAGCTGTCTACCTGTCTAGCCGTATACCTGTCTAGCTGTCTACCTGTCTAGCTGTCTACCTGTCTACCTGTCTACCTGTCTACCTGTCTAGCTGTCTACCTGTCTAGCTGTCTAGCTGTCTACCTGTCTACCTGTCTAGCTGTCTATCTGTCTACCTGTCTAGCTGTCTACCTGTCTAGCTGTCTAGCTGTCTATCTGTCTAGCTGTCTACCTGTCTAGCTGTCTATCTGTCTACCTGTCTACCTGTCTAGCTGTCTGCCTGTCTACCTGTCTAGCTGTCTACTGCTTACATACTTGCACCGATAATGAAAACGAATGTAGTGACCAAAAAAAAAAAACTGAGTATAATTTAAATCTACCGCCAAACCTGCGCAGAATTTGAATTTTCCGTCAAAACCTACGCAGAATTTGAATTTCCCCGTCAAACCTGGGCAGAATTTGAATTTACCGTCAAACCCTCGCGCAGACCCCCGCGCATACCCTCGCGCAAACCTACGCAGAAACCTCAGACATCCGGTTTATTTTTAGCAACCTTGCACATTCCCAGACGCTCACATCCACAAGTCTTGACAGGTCTGTGGCGACACACAAATATAGCCTCTATTAACACCTGCAACAAAGGAGATGATAGGATAACTGAAAGATGCTGGGTGGCTACAAAAATATGATCAACAGACGACTATTTCATCGCTCCGTTTTGTATTATAAAATTCTGCTACCCGTTTAGGATTGGCTTGCGGATGTCTTATACTGCAAAAACCAACTTTTATGCCATGCTGTATTATTTACTTGATTCAAGAATCTGGCCTGTAGGAGCTTTAGTTTTTTCGTGGAAACTTGACACAGTCAACCTAAAGATTTTTACGTAAGACCCAAATTTTAGATTCGATTAGAAATTCAAGAAAAATGTTTCCGTTAAACAGGTATCCGGACCTGATTTCTAAACAATAAGTTTTTTATCCGGTAAAAATGAACTGTCCCTCACCGTTGGGTATAGCATCCTTATTAATTAGAGTATTGTTGTGACCTAATAGCTTTTATTTGCTTTAATTTAGTTCTTATTTTCAGGGCTTTATTTTAAAATTTTGATATCTTACCTTTTGTCTGCAGTCTCTAATTGTAATAATCTTGAGTATTAGTCGTGCAGATTTTTCAAATGTATTATCTGCTAATATTTTCTTTAAGTATTTTATCACCTCTCTTAAATATCTCTCAAACTTTTAACCTGGAAGAATATTTTTGATAATATTTCTTCAGGAACTTGCTTACTGCTAAAGTGAGATCACTATATTTTACAATCGCTATCGCGTCTCTGATGGTTTTTATTGAGTTCGAACTTAATTCGGTAACGCTGTCTGTTGCAGACATGTTCGCGCGCGTGCAGTTGTAATACTAACTATTGCAGACAGCGGAGCCGCGCTATTTATTCACCGTCGCAGCTGATAATGGAGGCCTGCGTCAGCAAAAATTCAAACAAAGGTAGCATTCAATTTAGCTGTTGTGCAGATTTTTCCTCAAACAATAGGTTCCTTTGTTCAATTTTTAACAGCTTTGCAAACATGTCTGGACATGTCTGAAGCTTGCTTATCTGATAATGGAGGTCAGCAAAAATTCTCCCCAGACAACAATGGCTTCATTGTCCAATTATCGTGCTGATTTTAAAACAATGGATGCCATTGTTCTATTTACCAGCTTTGCACATTTTAATCTCCAGACAACAATGGCTTCATTGTCCAATGTCGTGCAGATTTCTCAAACAATGGATGTCATTGTTCTACAACATCCTACAAGAATGGACATGTCTGCATTCCCAGACGCTCACATCCGCTCGAGCCTGAGAAAATTTTGTAAACATTTCAAAATTAGATATTTAGCCCAAAAAATTCCCGGAAGGATGCATCTGACACAACCTGTCGTGGAGGTAAAAATTTGATATTTTTGGCGAAATTTAGGAAAAAGTTATTTAAACATAGTCATGTGACCCCTCGTTGAACTTGGCCTCCAACGCTGATTAAAATTCTGTTTCCGGTTTACAAAAAGTTATGTAAACATAGTCATGTGACCCCTCGTTGAACTTAACTTCAAACGCTGATTCTGTTATTTTTATCAATTTCCGGTTTACGAAAAGTTATTTAAACATAGTCATGCGACCCCTCGTTGAACTTGGCTTCGAACGCTGATTCTGTTATTTTTATCAATTTCCGGTTTACCAAAAGTTATTTAAACATAGTCATGCAACCCCTCGTTGAACTTGGCTTCGAACGCTGATTCTGTTATTTTTGGCAATTTCCGGTTTACGAAAAGTTATGTAAACATAGTCATGTGACCCCTCGTTGAACTTAACTTCAAACGCTGATTCTCTTATTTTTATCAATTTCCGGTTTACGAAAAGTTATTTAAACATAGTCATGCGACCCCTCGTTGAACTTGGCTTCGAACGCTGATTAAAATTCTGTTTCCGGTTTACGAAAAGTTATGTAAACATAGTCATGCGACCCCTCGTTGAACTTGGCTTCGAACGCTGATTCTGTTATTTTTATCAATTTCCGGTTTACCCAAAGTTATTTAAACATAGTCATGCGACCCCTCGTTGAACTTGGCTTCGAACGCTGATTAAAATTCTGTTTCCGGTTTACGAAAAGTTATGTAAACATAGTCATGTGACCCCTCGTTGAACTTAACTTCAAACGCTGATTCTGTTATTTTTATCAATTTCCGGTTTACGAAAAGTTATGTAAACATAGTCATGCGACCCCTCGTTGAACTTGGCTTCGAACGCTGATTCTGTTATTTTTATCAATTTCCGGTTTACCAAAAGTTATTTAAACATAGTCATGCGACCCCTCGTTGAACTTGGCTTCGAACGCTGATTAAAATTCTGTTTCCGGTTTACGAAAAGTTATGTAAACATAGTCATGCGACCCCTCGTTGAACTTGGCTTCGAACGCTGATTAAAATTCTGTTATTTTAAGTTTATGTTTGTATTTTTGGTAATTGGTCACGCGTTCCGGGTGTACTTTTGCAGAGTGCAGAGCAGCTAATACAGACCACATGAAACACTGGTTGTCGAAATTGTGTATATTAATTACTGCTTTTTTGTTTCCGATAGATTGTGGTAATTGAATGTATGATGAGGCTCGTAGAGGATTATACTTATTTATATTTAGTTCTACAAATAACAAATTTTTCAAAGCCCAACCGCTCTCTTTTTCTTGAAACTCACTCACTTTGCTATCTAACACATCAACGAAACCGTTATACACCGCATTAAGGTCTATCGAGTGGTCGCATTTTTGGAATTTAGTGTTAAATGATTTTATTTCCTCTAATTCTTTTGATGCTAATTCAAAAAGACCAAAAAGTTCCATATTTATTTTGAGTGCAACGTGTTTATCCAAGACGGTTAAAATACAGTTTAAGATTTTAGATTTCATACCCCCTAAAAATTCTTTTACATTTACGCAAACTTTATTATCATCTGCAGTAAGGCGATATGTAGCTATTCTGTTTTTAAATGCGTTATTTATTATCGAGATTCCGGATCCTTGTGTTACACTTATCCTGTCCTTGTGTTCCAAGCTTCTGTTATGTTGAGTTATATATTTTTTTGGTATATCAACTTCACATACATCGCATCTTATTATATCTTCTTTTTTACTTTTCTTGTTTTCTGATTCAATACAGATGTCAGTACTAGCTGATGTTATCCTCGTACTATCTAACAATTTCCTCTTTCGTAAACCATGTTTTTCCTGCTGATGTTTTAGGAAATGACCTTGACTGGTAAACACAACCCCACAGACTTCACATAAATTAGATATTGGTTTACAATACCCCTTTTGATGCCTGTGCAGACTGTCCTTCCGTTTAAAACACTTATCGCAATAATCGCACGAGAACATTTTTTCACTGAACTGGTTGGTACAAGATTGCGACTGAGAATGAGGTCTTAATCTCCTGTTTACATGTTATATATAATTTTTTTACCCACAATGCTTTGCGGTGATAGCTGATGACAATTGAAGTAGCTATTGCGTCATGTATTGTTTCACGAGTTGGGTTTATCAAGACTTGCGGTTTTTTACGTTTCTTAGCGACAGCAGCTTGGCTCGCTCGAATCTTGCATAATTTAGATTACTATAACACTTTAACATTAGCATGCAAACAATCTTAATCCTCAGATGCTGTTTAACCTGTATTATGTAAAATCAATATACTCTGACTTTAACTAGCTTGAGGTTGAGACACCTTTACGAAGGTGTTGAGGTTACCTAGACGCATCGGTAAGCCGAGCCTGCAAAACTCGCAGTTGTGTTGTTATTGGTAACTTTAGTTCTCGACTTCGTTGGTTGGTCGGTTGTATTAGTATCTGAGTAACTTGTTAGACAGCAACAGAGACTACTAAATTTCAATTTAATACAGGTGGAGCTAGGCATATACTTTGACACGTGTTAAATTTAAATTTGCCACCAAAATCTAGTAACTAATCTAGGGACTTGTCAGCAAAAATTCCTCCAGACAACAATGGCTTCATTGTCCAATTATCGTGCTGATTTTAAAACAATGGATGTCATAGTTCTATTTTTTTTACCAGCTTTGCACATTTTAATCTCCAGACAACAATGGCTTTATTGTCCAATGTCGTGCAGATTTCTCAAACAATGGATGTCATTGTTCTACAACATCCTACAAGAATAGACATGTCTGCAGGGACTTCATCTAGTTACATAAACTTTTAAGGAACACCCTGTATGTTGGTAACACTGCTCTGTAGACAGAGATAGACATATACCTTTACACGTGCTAAATTTAAATTTGCCGCCCAAATCTAGTAACTAATCTAGGGACTTCATCTAGTTACATAAACTTTTTAAGGAACACCCTGTATGTTGGTAACACTGCTCTGTAGACAGAGATAGACATATACCTTTACATGTATTAGAGAGAGATGGACTATTTTCACGCCGTGACGTCAGAGGTGTGGAGGTGCGGTCCCAGAACCGGCCTATTACCTCTACTATCTACTAATTTAATTTTAGTGGTATAGTACAGTAAAATTGTCGCTTTACCTTAAAAAAATTGGCCGCGGCGATTCCTCTTTCTCGGTGGTCATTAGACAAGTGTAAAACCAAAAAGCCGCGCCCTCACCCCCTGCCAAATAGCTGTCATCTTAAAAACAATTAAATTTGTTTTTTCTCGCGATCCATTGGTCGCACAAAAAAAGTTATTTAACAAAAAATAAAATTCTACACATTTTTGGTCGTTGCCGCGATATCGAGAAGTTGCTATTGTAAACGGTAGAGGGCGATAAAGTTACTAAAAATCGGTTTCCGCCAGTCTAGCTCTGTGGGTTTTTTTTTCGAAAGTTGCAAATGTGAAAGTTGTAGTGCTTGAAAAAATGTGCACGAATCTCTTTTAATAATGTGATTGATTTAAATAGTCTCCGAGTGACAGCCCTTCAAAGTTCGCGGGGCCTGGGAAATGTATATGCCGGCGCAGCAAAGTAATCATTTCTCGTCACGTCACTCAAGTAGTTTCAATGTGAATAGGTTTTCAAAATCTACAGAAATTCTACACATTTTTGGTCATTGCCGCGATACAGAGAAATTGGTATAGGTAAAAAAAATAAAAATTATGGGAAAGGAATGTACGAGCCCAAAATCATATCATTTGGCTTAGGTCAGTAAAGCTCTTAAATTTGCTGGTGTAATATTTGGAGTTCGTCCCAAATTTGGCTTTTCTGCTATGGATTCTGTTGTGTTATAGTTTCGCAATATTTCATACACTATAATACGGTAATTGCAAATGTTTGTAAATTATGCTACAGGAATTACCAAAATTCAACAAACTGACAATAGCTTTACCACGTACCATTTTTTAAAAAAGAATGCAGACACCCGACTGTATATGTTATTAAACAACAAACAGCTTTTTTCACTTCAACCAAGCTAAGGTGAACGAAATGATATTTTGATCATATGGGCCAAATGAAATGAATTGGTAATTTATTTTTAAGTTGGTGTTTTCCGACTATTTTTTGTAATTTGTTATTGCTGAAGTTATTATAATATTGCTAAAAACTCCCACCATTATGATGTAAAACTATTGACTAATATTTTCTTTTGTGGGTAAAAAATAAAGATATCTGAAAAATCTTAATGCTGTCCAGCAATGGAGGGATTGCATTTTCGAACAGACGAATTGGGGATGGAAAAGATCTTCCCTAGGATTGGAGCATGTGACAACAGGCCTCAATTGTTCCGCAATGTGCAACAATTGCGGCGGACAAACCTGCTACAACTCGACCAATACTGAATCAGACAGCGAGGATGAAAATTATGACACCAACGAGGAATTACCTTCACATGTTGTGGGCTCTTATTTCAATAAAAGTTCAAGCAACACTCCTACCATGGTCGATAATGACTCGGTTGTGTCTGAGGCTCCGAATCAAGACGAAGCTAAAAAAAAACGTGTTCGAGTAAACTACAATATAGCTTAGGGTTTATGCAAAAATAAATTACTTTCAATATACGAGTATATTCCTTTCTCATAATTTTCATCTTTTTTACCTATATCAATTTCTCGTTATCGCGGCAATGCCCAAACATGTTGTCAGACCATTTTTATAGTTTACCGATATGCCACCTGTTGCGAGTAGTTTCAGTACAAAGATTACGATTTCACCTGTATATAGGTTCCATTTCAATCATATCGCTAGCACTTCAGATTTTTGCATCTAAAAATTCTAAATGTGACACGCTCGTAGCTTTTGGTTTTCTAAGAGGTTTAGCGGAACCGCTCTAATCTCTATGCCGTCGTATGTGCAGCTGTTTCTGTCTCGTCGCGTTTAGGAACGCTTGGTTACATCGATCTCAAAACATAGCCCATGGGAGCGAGCGAGATATGTCCCTCAAGTTTTGTTTCCAATGCCGCCGCGTTCTCTCTCACGCAAGGCAAACTGTGTTGTCATTGGTTACATCTGCACGTCGCAGACGGCGCGTCTCGCGCAAAACTCGGATGAGCGTCTGTTTTGGGCCAGTCAGTCTCCGGCCGCCAGCTAGTACAGTCGATATAGCGTGATTGTACATTGTGCGCTCATTCCTAAATTAACCTTTGTGTTATTAAATTAAGCATACTCGCTATTAGCGCCTAATCAAGGCATTGTGCGCTCATTCCTAAATGTAACCTTTGTGTTATTAAATTAAGCATACTGGGTATCAGCGCTTAATCAACGCATTGTGCGCTTATTTCTAAATTTACTCGTACATGTTTAAGTGCTATTTTTAGATAAGGCCTCCCCAGCTGCGCTTTATTTCTTTTTAGGTTTAGCCCTTGTATAACTGTGAATTTGTTGTGTACGCTGACCACGTCGGCACTGCTGTAACTTTCGGCTATGAATTTGGTCTAATAGATCCGTTTACTGTATTTGACTTATGATTATCCCTTGTGTTTGTGCATGCTTGTTTACAGGGTGACTTAGTCACAGTGTCAAGATTGATGTAAGGTGAGGCCCGAAAACGGTTATAAGCGTTGCAGGTAGGTCGACGCGCTTGCCGCTACACTGTTGGTAGTCCAGAGTTTGTACTCAAGTATCCCGTCCCGTCTGGCCTATAAGGTTCGGTTAAGCGTGGGTTTCCCCCGGTTAAGCGTGGGTTTCCCCGATTAAATTTTCTGGCGCCCACTTATTTTGTAACACCCTATACATACCGTCACGCTTGCCCTGTGGTGTACCGTTTCTAGGACCACGCCTATCTCCCTGAGCGTATCAAGCCGTGACCTTTAGCCTGTTTTGTGCGATTTCCAGGGTAAGTGCAGACGTTTCCCGGATATGTTTAAGTATTTGGCACTCCCTCACTCGTGAGTGTCGTTAAAAGAGTTTGATACTGTAACAATGTGTAGAATTTCTGTAGGTTCTGAAAACCTATTCACATTGAAACTATTTGAGTAACCTGACGATTTTACCTCGTAAAAGAAAAATGGTTATTTTGCTGCGCGGAAAATACATTTCTCACGCCGCGCGTACTTTGAAGGGCTGTCACTCGGAGACTATTTAAATCAATCACGTTATTAAAAGAGATTCGTGCAAATTTTTTCAAGCACTACAGCTTTCACATATGCAACTTTCGGAAAAGATCACCCCCAGAGTAAATTGGCGGAAACCGATTTTTGGTAACTTTGTCGCCCTCTACCGTTCGTAATAACAGCTTCTCGGTATTGCGGCAAGGACCAAAAATGTGTAGAATTTTATTTTTTGTTCAATAACTTTTTCTGTGCGACCAATGGATTGCGAGAAAAAATATATTTAATTGTTTTCAAGATGGCGGCTGCTCGGCAGGGGGTGGGGGCACCTCTTTTTGGTTTTACACTTGTCTAATGGCCCTAAACCACTGGGCAACAGGAATCGCCGCGCCCAATTTTTTTTAAGGTTACGGGGAGTTTTCCGACAATTTCTGCACTAGTATATAATATGTGTTCCAATATCAAAACGGAAAATGTAATACTGGAAATCCAAATCTAAAATTTGACAGATAACGGTTGTAACGGCACAACTCTTGTCTGGCCCAGTCTTTTGCTAAAAGCAAGCCCTACAAGTAAACGTTTCACAGTGAACGATATTCCATTCCGTAATAAACTGAATTTTTATGTTTCAACATGTAACATATATGCGACTGGAAATTTTTTATAAATAAAAAATCCTTCAAAGCTGTCTGCATTTCTTTCTAGAGCTGGATTAACCATTAAGAATGATCTTCAAATATAAAAAAGGCGACGTCGGTGCTCTTCACAACACAAGAATCAATGTCGGGAATACAGAAGTACGACCATGAAAACATTTTTAGTTGCAACAAGTTTTAATAAAATTGTATTAAATTGCTATTTATATACAAAATCATCTAATACAGTGCATTTATGAAAATTATCAAGTGAACATTTCCTTACGAAAGATAACCACATATCGATGTGGTTATCTTTCTACATAAGTAACAAACGATTTTTAGTTTGTTAAAAATATAAATCTGCAAGCGCTTTTTAAATATAGTATTGAACCTAAATTTTAAAGAGGCTGGTAAAAATTAAGAATTACTACTCTTGGAAAGGAAATAATGAAATGTCTTTATGAGATCGTACATCTTACTAGATTTAAAGCTTATTCAGAAGCTGTAACATATATTTTCCACAAATGTTACTCCTGAAATACATTTTTGGATATTTAATTAGTTATTTATTAAACGTATGTTTTATTGGGTTATCTAAGATACCCACGAAGAATTTTTCTTAATTGTCATAAGAATTAAGTAACGTGCAAGTCAATACAACACCTTATCCACAACTCACAACTTGGTGCAATACCAAAGAATACGGGTCGTCATGACTAAAGACCGGATAAATAAGCACCCTTTAACTAAAAAAAAGTGCTTAAAAAAGCACATTATTTTACGAAAAAAAGCTCTATTTATGCCAAAAAAAGCTCCAAAAAGCAGTAATTTAATAAAATAGACAGTAATAAAAATACAAATTAAAATCAACATTAAAAAAATCTGAAAAAATAAAGAGGCAATCTTTATGCGATAACACGTATTATTTCATAATAAAAATACAAATCCAACTTAATTTATGTTCAGAAATAAAAACATAATAAATGCGATATTAAAAATAAAAGAATCAAAGTATTAAACAGCTCTATTCATGCCGAAAAGAATTGACAATTAAATATTGTTCCAAATGTTCCATTGTTAAATTGTGTCTTCGGTCGTTTAAAATGTGCTTGTATGTCGAAAAACTTCTCTCTACGTCCACACTAGTAATAGGTGCGTATTTGAATGCAGCTATATTAGCGGGATCCATGTTCAAATCAGGAACATTTTCACCACTTAAAATAGAAGAAATTTTTTCTAGTTCTTGATATCCCGTATTTTTTGAAAAAATCTGTTCCATTTTTATTTTAACTAACTCTCCAATGGGTCCTGGAACATCATAAATGGCATTCTTAAAATTGTCAATAATTTTAATTGATTCAAACAACGGAACTTGTTGCTTCTCCAGCGATTTTATGGTTTCGCTTACAAAACTAAAATTGCTTTTGATATATGCCAAACTATTTTGTAGTTCGTGTTGTTTAAGGACATTTTGGCAGTCTTGTATTGATTTACTTGTGTTTTCTGGATACTCACAAACTAATTGTTTAAAGTTCTCGAAATGATTAGCGTAATAGATGGCGGCGTCTAGCCAAGTTCCCCATGTGGTCAAAACAGGTTCTGGGGGCAGCGGAACATTTGGCAACTTCTCTTTGAACATCTGCACTCGCAAGGGAGCTTTGATAAATATTTTTTTACCGTTACTTATTAATTTATTAACTAATGGAAACTGCATCCTTATCGCCTCTGCGATACGATTAAGTCCATGAGCCAAACATGTGCAGTGTATTAAATGTTCATAAAAAATCTTTAAATTCGATGCAGCCTTGACCATATACGCCGCCCCGTCTGAAAGCATAAGCAATACGTTTTCGCTACGCACTGCATCCGGTAAATAAAAATTTGTTAATCCTTCATTAACAAACCTAGAGATTGTATTGCTGTTAGTCTTGCTTAATTCCTTGGAACTTATTAAGAACCCTTCTGTGGGAATTTCATCATTCAAAACTCCTATAATTAAATTTGCCACGTACCTTCCCCGAGTGTCGGTAGTTTCGTCAACAGTGAACCATATACGATTATTTGCAATAATTTTTTTTATTCCTTGAATTGTTTCTTGGAAAACAGGGGTAACATAGCTTTTGCGAAGGGTACTTTCATCTGGGATACGTCTTTTACAATGCTTTTCTAGGAATTGTTTGTAAGAGGGATTTGTTAATTTATTAAGTGGTATGTTTGATTTTAACATAGCTTTGCACAGATCTAAATTGAATTCCCGCTGTTCATTAAAGCCAGAAGTTGTTGCTATACATGTCCCAATTGTCTGTTGCTTGATTGTTTCATTCTTAAATTTTTTTAATCGTTCTATGTGTAATTTTGTTTTTAAATGCTGGAGAATATCATACTTTTTAACGCATTGAATCTACAAATTAAATTTTATTAAATAAAGTGTCCTCTGAATGAACTACTAAAACTCACCGTCTTTATGCAGGCTTGGCAAAATATCTGTTTCTTTTCAATTTTTAATTCTGGATGGTCAGCAATCCACACTTCAAGGAGTTGTTTTTTAGACATCTTGTAGTTTTGTTAAAGGAAAAATAGGTACCGAAAACGTATCACCCTACAAGACGAGACGAGACTGAACTAAATCACAGGCGGGGAGGGTGCGTGCACGTGGCTCACAGTCTCAAGGCAATGCATTAATGCAAAATTGCAAAATGCAGCACTGGTGCCGTGTGCAGTCATGTAGTGGTGTAGCATATGAATTTTACGGCATTAGGTAATTAACGCGTTATTTTATGAAAAACTACCTATTTCCAAACAGTTTGTTTAGAAGATTCAAGTGACCCAAAAATAAGTCCGAAATAAGCACTAAATTGAAAAATAAGCATTGGTAACAGCAAATAAGCAAAAAAAGCAGCAACAAATATGACTCAAATTGCTTCTTTTTATGAGATTTGTAAAGATTTCAAAGCAGTTTGTTGCTGCTTTTAAAACTGAACGTAAGCAAAAGTGCTTAGAATCCGGTCTTTAGTCATGACATTGATTAATAAATTATTAAACACTAGTGTCTAATGGAATATAAAACACTTACGTATCCCATAATTTAGCTGAAATCAGTGCAATTTTGCCATCATAATATATGCGTGTGGATAAATATTTTCTATCTACATCGTTAAGGCCACGTAGATTTGAAAAAAAAATCGAAAATATACTTAAAATTCGTTACAAGCCAAGCAGGGCTGAATCCCCGACAAGAAATTGGATTTCAAAAATTGTTCGTCATTTACATCTATAACGTCATTTTTCCGTGGACACATTGATGTAGTAAGTAAAATGTCTAACCTAATATAAACATTATAGCCGCTATTTAAACTATTTCGTTTGAAGATTCATTTCTATTTATAGCTAGGCCGAGCTAGGCCGAGCTAGGCCAAACTGGATATAAAATTGTACCGCATCGGAGACTCAACTGTCATATTGTACAAATAAAAAAGAAAGTTACTTACTAATTTGTCAACAGTACGGTAGGAACGTTGTGTAATGTTAAAACAATTGATCACCAGCTATCTACCCGCACTTCCACGCCGTCTCAAACAGAGAATACGACTCTGCAATGTGTCCTTGTGTCGACTTATGCCGTAAGTTTTAACTTAGTTGCATCAGCCGAGTGCAGGGGATTCCCCGGGTAAACTAACACAGCAAGGTGACAGCGACACAAGTGTCGACCAATCACAAAAACGAGGTGGAGTCTGTAAAGTTATTGTTACAGTCAGTGTTGCCAAGTAGTGATGGGCCTATCCGCAATGAATAATCGGAAAGTTTCCGATTGTTCAAAAAATCGGAAGGTTCCGGTTATTTCGGAACTTTTCAGAATTCGATTATTTTACTGTTCGGTGCACAAAATTCGGAACTTTCGGAATTTGATTATTTTACTATTCGGTACACAAAATGCGAATTTGAACTGAACGGAATAGGGAATGTTGTGTTGACTCACTTGACAGCTATATGCTGGTTGGCGAATGCCGACGGGCCGGACCGTATGCGCACGTGTATGATACGTGAATGGCACTAATGGCAGTGGTATTTCGTAGATTAATTATTAGATAGTACACCTTACAGACTTCAAATTCATGTATTGTTTTATACTATCTATTATGTACTTTATGTGCCATTAAACTTTAAAATATCACTACCATTTTCCGAAAGTCTATTAAGGTAACTACTGTAATAATTTGAAAAAATATTTTATTTCCTCTCCTCTCACTCAGCGACTCAAACTCATAAATTGTTTTACTCGCCGTCCTACAAACCCAAACAGTAGATGCCAACGCAGATAAGGGCTTACGGCGCAACGGCGAGTGCCCGCATCGCAAATTTGGATGCACTTCATCTTCCTTCCGCTTGTTGTTGTTTCTCTCGTTTTCCCTTGCTTGCATTTACGGAATGTAAAATAATCGGATGATATTCCGATTTTATAAACATTCCGAAATGGAACATTCCGATTATTGAAATCATCCGATTATGCCTATCACTATTGCCAACCCTATTACTATAGTAACAGATTTATTACGCTTTACCCGCGTCTATTACGCTATTACTCTTAAAGCAAAATTTATTACGTTTTGCAATTTCTATTACTATTCTATTAAATTTCTTTTTTTTGTGTTGGAACAAAATCTGTAGGTAATAGTTTTTATATAACATTAAGAGATTGTATGAATTTATGTTATTTTTTATAATAAAGGGCCAATTTAACACTATTATCTTGTACTTGTAAAAATTTTTAAACTTTGCTCGGCATGGGGCAATCGTAGGCTAGTAAACTTTTGAAAAATGTATCGGTTGTGATGTAAAATAAATTGTCACTTATAATACCATGAGTAGTCAAAGTTATGTCGAATATTTTTGCTGTGGTATCACGAATGTCCATTGGGCTTAGGTTCGATTAGGACGAGTGCGCTAGCACGAGTCCTAATCTCAAGCGCAATGGACATGAGTGATACCACCGCAAAAATATTCTACTTAACTTTGACTAAGAGTGGCATTCGAGGGACTATTCAATGAACGAAACTACTTTTTCAAATTAGTTTTCAGTAAATCTAGCAACAAACTACGCAATTTATATAGTAATAGAACACTAATATTGACTTTTTCTAATAAAAATCACATTTGTTTAAAATATTCACTAAAATGTCGATTATTTTCACTAGTGAAAATTGTCAAAAAATATTCACTATACCACTAGTGAAAATTGTCGATTATTTTCACCAGTGAAAATTGTCAATATAGTTCCTTTTTATTGGCTCAAAGACGTCAAATCTTGAATTTTTATTGGACAGTTTTTGATACATGACAAGTGAGTTGAATAGTCATGGCTATTATATGGTAAATTTTTTTCATATGAAATGCAATCTAGGGAAAGCATTGCCACTAGATAGAATTGTGTTGGTACATTTCTGATTATTATTTTTGCAGTGAGGTTAGGTTTCATGTTGACATCTTAATTATTTTAAATTGTAGCACTGTTTGTTATAAACTGAAAATGTCCTCAGTATACTACTTTTCTAGTTAAAACTAATTTATAAAATCAGATTTCAAGTTTATAATAGGCACAACTAAAATTTAAAATAATTAAATGTTAACCACTCAACATGAAACCTAACCTCACTGCAAAAAATAATTTATGTACCAACACAAATCAGTCTAGTTATAATTGTTGTTGCCAATTGCTTCCTTAGAATTTCCCTATTGCATTTCCATATAAAAAATGGGCTATATATTGTAGTGACTCACAACGTTTTATCTTTATTTACTTTTTGATGAGCTATTATTTTTCATTATTAATTTTCCACACGTTGAACTGTCATAAATTTGTTAAGGTCCTCGTTGTAGCGCGTTTAATATGCTATGAACCTTCAAGTATAGTTATATTAATCTATTTTTAAATTAAAAATTGCCCTTTTATGTATTGAATGTCAATAACTCTTATTCGAGGTAGCTCTTGAAAATCAGGGGTGGATTCCTTTACCTAGATAACTGATTTCTGAAAATAGATGTTCTAATATTTTTTAATTCGCAAAAGTCACAATAACTTATGTCAACCAAATGTCAAAACAGATTTGAAATTAAATTGACAAATACCCTATCATTACAATGGTACACGACGATATTAAAACAGTAAGTAATTCTTCCATAAATAGTTCACCTTTTTATAATCTTTATTTCCTTTTCTAGTTATGATTTTAATAATAAAATCACCCACATTTCACTTGGTCCGTACAGCGTTCCGGACGTCAACCAAACTGCTCCTCTCTGCCTACTAATAGACTCTCTCAAGCACCTTCCCGCAATGAATGTCCCACGGACAGGCAAGACGTCCTAACCCTCCAACATCAGCAACTTAACCTCTTCTACACCACGCAGCCAACAGACCAATCTGCAGACACCTACTTCGAATACCGCATCCACCAACAGCTTGACGTAATCCAATTTGATTAAGGTATTATGTCAAATGGACTTCTCAATAAATTTGACCCATTATTCTTCTCCAATGATTTACTTTTGTAGATTAATTCTGCTAGCCATTAGTTTTTACCACATACTTGTAATCTTCATTAGTTTATGTCTTTTATTGTTATTGTTATTTTAAATTTCCATTTTTCTTCACCATGTAGATTTTATTATTCCCATTTTTATTATCCAAAACATTTTCTTAATAAAACAGGGATATTTTTAATATTTTTAATCACACCAAATTCTTTTGCTACATTTTTAAATTTGTTATTTTCAATAATCGAAACAACATTACTTAACGATATCAAATCGCTTCTTATACACTCTAGTCTTAATATATTTGATTGATTTTAAACCTACTAAATTTCTATTTTATTTCAATTAAGTATTTGTCATTCGTTTCAAACTGCAATTTTTAAAATATTATATTATTTTCGAATCCATCTGTTTTTCAAATAACTTTTCTTTATTCAATTATAAATTCTTTTTCACTTTGTAATTGCATAATAACCATTCACATTCCCACCTTATACCTGAATAGTCTCCAGTTACGCCGTTACTTTTATTGTCAAATAACTCGATTAATTATTATTTCTTTGTTATTTTAAACTGGCATTATTATTATCT
The DNA here is from genome assembly GCA_940337035.1 of Agriotes lineatus. Classification (NCBI taxonomy): domain Eukaryota; kingdom Metazoa; phylum Arthropoda; class Insecta; order Coleoptera; family Elateridae; genus Agriotes; species Agriotes lineatus. The sequence goes on from CALNHX010002608.1 coordinate 78,217, forward strand.
CTATTATCTCTATAATAAGTAACTGTTTATAATGTTTATATGCTAGCGAGTTAATTTTCTTTTTAAATCGCTAGTGAATTAATAGTTGATTCTTTTAGAAGTTAAGAAAAGTGAGAGTTTTCCAGCGAATGTAAAAGTTTTACGTGAGCACGGAAGAATCACTTTTCCAATGTGTTGAACATGCAATGTTTCCGTGTAGTTGACAAAAATATCTTTTTAAATAATTTTGGTCAAAGTATGGAAGAGCAATGTTTACTGTACTGTATAAATATAAATAACCATTATACATTATAGAATAGACCTTACTTGGAAATGGATAAATCTGTTATTAATTCATTTTTTAGGTGAAATCACTATGATTTTGACCAGTTATGAAAAGTATCAAAAAGTCACAAGAGAAAAGCATAACTTTACCCAAGATGTGAGTTTGCAGCTCATGGGCGAAGCCGAGCACTACAAATACACAGAGGGAAAAATGGTGTTCTGCCCTGCCGTGTATATACAATTTTTTCAACTGCCAGGATCAGAACCGTAAGAAACCTATTTTTAATTTTTGTAACTAAAACATTACTGTAAATCAAAATTATGCTGTAATATTTAGCAGTTTTTGAACTGTGTTATTTTACGAATACCATGACAACAGACATTTTAATTTTGTTTCATATTGTCCCTTGAGAGAAAATGTGTTCTTTCTGCGACAATTCTTGTAACCTAAAATATGATTCACCGTTCTCTATTTGTGATCGCCAACTGTCCTTGTATCTTAAAACAAAAGCAATTAAAACTTGTAAAGAAACTGTGACAGTTACTACCTGAAAAAGTAATTGTGATTCTGCGTCAAATGCATTTTTCCCTCTTTATTGTTATCAGTAAATTGGGAGTACGTGTTTCTGTGAAAGAACAGTAATGTTGCAAATACATTCCTCAGTTGTGATGGAAGCTGAAAATTTACAACTTCAGCTAAACATCGTGCATATTCTCGATCATCAAGTAATAAACCGGCCATTAATGGTTTTCAAATCATCAAATGACAGCTGACATATTACAATCTATCTACGTCTTCTGCAGTTCGTAATTTGTCTTCTCCTAAAATGTAATTTTTTGTAATTATTCAAAGTTTTGGAGAGTATCTTTATAAATACCTGCAAGAATTAAAAGCATGTGACAATGTGGTAATCCCCTTTTTTGAAATTCTGTTATACAAACATAAGCAAGTACACGTCGAAGAAGATGATTGTGTAGTATTTTTTGTTTGGGACGGTCAAGTTTCAATTTAAATACGCGTGCAACTAGATCGTTCGTGTAATTCATCAGCATACCTGAAAATAGCGAAAAGAATACCATATGTCTCAGGTGAATTAACATCGCCTGTACTAAGAAGACCTACAAAAAAAGGTATGTTCATATTGCGAGAATAATTTAGCTTTACCATTCCCTAACGCTCCTAGTCGATAATTCAGTGTAACTACCACAACATTGTAAAACGTAGCCAAAATGTGTCCTGGAAATAAATTATAAGCTCCTCTAACAAACAAAATCGCCACCTGCCGAACTTGCAGACTGCAGTGAAATAATAATAAAACAGCGATTTGCTCGCTTATAGAAGGAGTAATTAATAATTACAAATCTGAAAATTTGTAGGTTATGTATCGTAAACTGGAAAGACACGCCTTTTTAGCGTATGCGTACGGCTTCAATTTTGGGAGCGTTTAGTTGCCCAGATATTAAATTAAACAAAATGGACTTGCCTTTGAAGCTGTGTCAATAGTCTTAAAAAACACAAGTAATAGGCGTAATAAGTAATTGTTTTCTGTGATAATATCGCTATTAAAAGTTAAGGGAAGTTTGTTTACAAAAACCCGAAAATAGAAATGCACGAATGCAACCATTGTACTTTTTATCGTGTAAACACGGCCTGTAGTGTTGTGGACTATTATATAGGTATGATGAATACTTATGTATAATTTTAAATATTAAATTGTAAACGTCAGCAAAAATATTATAAGAAAAAAGCAATTTTATCCTGTGCCCAATACAAGGAAAGAAGATCGAACAAAAATTTATTTGCACATTTTAAAACAGATACCTTATCAAGCAGACGACAAAGGTATGAATTGTAAATAATATCGCCAATGCCACACTGCAGTCAGATATTTCACTTAAAACTTTATCTTGTACGCGAAATCCTATGGTATTAATACATACATTCCATTTATTATTTATTTATTTAATTCTCCTTCTCAACAGGTATACACCCAATTACAGAGAAGAAATTAAAACTAAAAAACATAATATTATAAGGCAAAACTAATAACAAATAATGCATAAACAAAAGCATAACTAGATTACAAAACAGAAAAAAAAATAAAACAAAATTATTGTTAAACTAAACATTAATGTAATGAACAAATAATTAAAAAACAAATGAATAAAACCAGTCAGTCATAGAAACTAACTTCTAAATAGTTGTTTTAAATGGCCATCCTTGATAATTTTTAAACATTTTTTGTAATAGCTTTTTAAACTAGACGAAAACAAATCAATATGTTCATATACTGCGTTGGAATGTCGCGCTAATTTATGCAATGGCGAATGCATCAAAATATTGGTTCTGGAAAATGGCAGATAAAATAATGTATTATTTCTGCTGCCAGATCTAGGCACAACAAAGCTAAACATTTCAATAAAATCTAAATTGCCATCTATTTTCATTTCAATGATCTATTTGATAAACGTTACCGATTTAACAAATCTTCTTTTTTCTAGAGACAATATATTATGCCGACTTAATAATGTGGTTAAGATGTCAATAAAGGATAAAATCCAGTTCTTCTAAAAGTTAGTATTTTTAAAAACCGTTTTTGGATACTCTCGATTTCGTCTATGTAGCAAGCATATGACGGTGTCCACACTAAAGAAGCATATTCCATGATAGAACGAATGTAGCAATTATAAGGTGTTACTAAAGTGTTAATGTTACGGAATCCCTTCGAGTTTCGCATTATAAAGCCTAACATTCTGTTAGCTTTATTTTTCATTGTGGAGATATGTTTTTGAAAACTCATTTTATTGTCGAACAGTATTCCTAAATCCACTGTCTCATGCTTTCTATTTAGGTTTACACCGGTCATTATATAGTTGAAAGTAATTGGTTGGAGTCTCCTAGTATACGTTAAAATAAAGCATTTGCTGATATTTAGAGGCAATTCGTTTTCAAATGTCCATTGTACTAATCTGCTCAAATCATCATTTAATTCCTCACAATCATCTGTTGATTTAATTGACTTCCACAGTTTCAGGTCGTCTGCGAACATTAAGCATTAAGAATGAATAATACATTTTGGCAAATCGTTTATGAAAATTAAAAATAGCAAGGGGCCTAAATCTGCACCTTGCGGCACACCAGAGTTTACAACATACTCTTCTGATTTAGAATTACCAAATACCACATATTGATTCCTATTACTTAAATAAGACCTGAACAGTTGAATAAGTTTTAAGGAAAAACCAAATGTTTGCATTTTTTTTAATAACAAAGCATGAGATACTTTGTCAAACGCTTTGGCGAAATCGGTGTATATGACATCAGTTTGAAAATTCTCGTTCATAGCTTCTGATACGTTTTGAGTGAATAGTAATAAATTAGTTTCCGTAGATCTGTTTGGGCGTAAATCCATGTTGTTGCGGTGTTATCTCTGATTTTACATGTTCAAAAATTCTGTTATGTAATATAATCTCAAATACTTTGGAACATGAACAAATCAAAGAAACTGGCCTGTAGTTCTTAATATCTGATTTGTCACCTGTTTTAAATATAAGGCACACTTTAGTTGTTTTCCATAACTTAGGATAATGGCATGTTTTTATTATTAAATTAAACATTATTAGTAACGGATAAGCTAAACTATCTGAACATGCCTTTATTATAAATGAAGGTATTTGATGTACGCCAACCGACCTCTTAGGTTTTAGCCTCTTAATAGCTGTATAAATTTCTTCTAAAGAGATTGTATCAATGCTCAATGTATCCAACGAACCCACTGACTCTTCCGATAATGGAAAATCTAGATTAGGTTGCGTCTTTGCATATACCGATCTAAAATTTTCTGCAAATGCTTTAGCCGATTCTGTCGATGTTTTTAGCAAATTTTCATTGTATTTTAGCAAAGGAACATTTAATGCGTTACCTTCTTTTTTGTTTTTTAGAAAAGACCAAAAAGCAGATGGATCACTATTTATATTTTGTTCAATTTTATTTAGATAGTTACGATAGGCAATATCAATATCTCGTTTAATTTGACTCCTGAATTTTTTAAAGTTTAAATGATAACTTTGTTGGCGAAACCTTTTCCATAACTTGTGATACCGAGATTTGATTTGTATCTTTTTGACAATATCTTTATTAAACCATGGTGGATATTTCTTTTTTACAGGCTTAGACTTAGGAACCGAATTATCTAATGCAATATAAAATAATCGATAATATTCTTCCACCATCGCATTTCCTATTGAAGAATTTGTAATTACAGACGCATGATGTATTTATAATAGATATTGCCAAAGATGTCAAATGAGTCTTTTGAAGATGTAAAATGAAAATTGTTCAGCTTATAGTTTACACTAGGGCCGGTTGCAGAAAGCAATGTTAAGTCTGGTGTTAGCTAACATCGCGTCAAAGTGAACAAAATCGCATCAAATTTTGTTTACTAATGTATTAGTTACCATAAAGATTTGAGATTTGATTCGTTTTTGTTCACTTTGACGTCGCGTTAGCTAACGCCAGACTTAACGTTGCTTTCTGCAACCGGCCCTAAAAGCGCCAACTCGAACCGAACTTTTACATATAAAACTGTTAGGTTAGTTGTTTTGCACATCAAAGCTTCAGTCTGTAGGTGGTAGTAGTAAGGAGTTAAAATTAAAGACTAGATAAGTGTTCCTGTGTGTCTAATTTAATTTGTTTGAATAAAGTCAAAAAATACCAACGAATGCGAAGATCTCGTTACGAACCGTCTGCCGTGGACCCCTTACTGTGTTTTTTTTTAACAAATTATTTCTAGGACACATCTTAAGCACCACTCGGTCGCCGTGATCATAGTCTGATTATAGCCACTTCTTAAATGTGACTCGCAGCAAACCCTACCAAAATAAATCAAAAGAAATTTTCATGCAGACAACTACAACGAACTAAATGAACATATCAAAAATACAATCTAGAGAAACTATATGCGTAGCAAGAACTTGGGAGTTGCCTTCACATAAACGATCGACCGATTTTTTCCTGAGGGGATGCATATGTAAGAACCAAATCTGAAAATAACTATGGTATCTATCATGCACAAAATAATAGGCTAAATACCATAATACAGATAGCCAGAAAAGACTCTGAAGCTCGGTTACTAGATAAGAACAAAACAAATTTCTATTCTTATGTTGTAATGTTTTGCCCTCCGAATTTAATTTTAGTCCTGGTAATTAATTTTGGTCGGCTTTCATTAATTTCAGAAAGGATCAAACTGTTTATTAATTTTCTATCTCTGGTTAGCTCAAATCGGAGAAATGTTCACGAATTCTCAAATGTATATGGTTAAGAAAACACAAATTATAAAGCCGACTGTAAAATGTTTTAACTGTATGTACAAAATAATTGACAATTCTTAGTAAACTGAATTGTATATTACAAAGGAAACAACAAATTCTTCTGGGGCGTATTTCTTTTATTTCTTATTGCACTGCAACCCCTTAGCGTCTAAGTGTCGGTGACGGTAGCATCCGACCTGGAGTGAAGTACACATTTCGATTCTGTGTGTCAGATGTCCGCCGCGGCTTTCAGATAAGCGATTTGTTTACAAATCGCGCTCTGCAAACATTTGCATAAATTAACAAGTTTAGGGGGTACTTGTGATTCCGGTGGTGCGTAAGGGCTAGTGCGGGATGTGCTGGTGTTCTAGGATGTCCATGCGGTGTTCCCGGAGTCACGGTGCCGTGATTTTGTACCTGCTGCAAATGGATTTGACAGCTCAGCGTTCGCTTTCGGTGAATTCGTCGGCGTTCGGGCTCGAAAAGCGGGCTTAGACTTCGGGCGTCGTTGGAATTTGTCTTTAAACGTCGAATGCGGATCCTCCGGGTAAGTTTTAATAAATGCGGCTATATCGTTCGAGCCGCATTCACGCGAGTCACATGCTAAGGCACAGGTTGGAATTAGGAAATGCCTTAGGAGATCGAGTACACGAGTCACATGCTAAAACAGGGAAAAAGTGGAGGAAGGTAAGTCCAGGGACTCAAATGGGACTGCTGATCGGGACCGGTAGACTCAAGTTGGACGGACAGGATCAGGTTCTAAGCCCAAGAGGGCCTACAGCTGAAAGCTCTTCCAGTTAGAGCCGTTGCTGGTCAGTAACGGTAGACTTAAGAGACTTTAAATTGTTGCGGAGTCTTCTTATATACTCCGGGCGACTTTATCGGTACAGCCGGTCTGGGTATCATGGAGTGCGAAACAGCGCCGGGGTTGTTTCGTCGTGGCTTCGCGCATATTGGGTTCGAGCTTGTTATCACTAGTTCGAGCGCTGGTTAGATGCAACACCTAATAACGCCTAAATGAGCAATGCACAAATTAAATACATTGTCTAATGTTTATTTTATAAATTTATGCAGATGCTAGCGTTGCAATGTTAAAAAATCCTCAACAGCAGCGTTCATGAACTGGTACTCAAAGGGTTCCAAACCCAACAATTAATAACCGATCCGATCCTAACTGCCAACTCCTTTTCCGATACGTTTCAGACTGTATTTGTGAGGGAGAACCTCTCGAATGTTCCAACACTGCAAAGGATACTAGAATAACCCATGCAATTTCTCACAGGAATGTCGCTGAAGAAAAGGTTTAAAAAGCATTTGAAGGCCTCAAAAAAACACTGAAGCCCTGGTTCAGATTATACCAGCTGCATTTTTATTAAACTGCAAAGACACACCGATTCCTACTCTGGCATCCACGTACAACATGCTGGAAAAAGGAATTTTCCCGGAAAACTGGTTGCAAGGGATTATCAACAGTAATGTATTAAGTGCATAGTGACTTGCCGATAATGCTTGTCAGATTGCACGACCAGCTGGAGTGCAATCTGGTCAGCATTATCGAAGCAAGGAACTATGCACGCAATATATTTTGCGTGACTATTGCTTCAATCGATTAAAACAACTAACGAATCATCATTTTAATGAGTAAGGTGGAGTATTAACGATAAGTAGTTAGGTATATAACAACTTACCGATAAGTTGTTATATAACACCTTATCGACGCAAGCCGTTTTTGATTGGTTGAAAGTTAAAAAAGCGAGTTCGATCATTGGTTAAATGACATCGTTTGACAGATGTATGCAATAGTCATTAATAATATAACAAGGGCAAGACATACTTACCTATAATTTTGCACACGCCAAGGGTCGAGTGCTGGTTGCAATGAAAACTGTCTCGACGGTAGTTTTCTAAGGGCATCCATCACAATGACTCTTGGTACGGACACAATTATATGTGTGTTGCCCGCGTTTTTATTTTGAAGATTATTACATAAAACCCGTATACAAAAAAACTAAAATTGCTTGTTTCTTGCATTGCTATTTCTAATTATGACACAATTTATGGGGTCGATAATTAGCACTAGGGCGCTTATCGCTTGATAAGCAGCACAAGTGCTCTTATCAGGTAACCAGGTCGGGTTCTCATTGGATGATATCAGTCATGTGACAGTCGTGTGTAATAAAATTATCCCACTTTTTAAAAAGAGAGACAATTATGACCCATTTAGTTACTGCCCCATAAACCTAACATACAACTTGTGCCGGCTATTAGAAAAAATTGTAGCAAATGAACAAAACAAACTTCTACCAAGTTCACAGCATGGTTTCCCAGCACACCCCTCCATAACCACCAACCTTCTGCGCTGTCTTAATAAGTGGACCAAGGACGATGATGAAGGCAAACCCGTAGACGTTGTCTACTTAGGCTTCCAAATGGTCTTCGACACTGTGCCCTTCGAAAGGTTGCTGTACAAGTTGAAACACATGGGAGTTAGAGGAACCCTTCTTCGGTGGATAGAACTTTTTATCAAAAAAAGCGTACCTTTAAAGTTAAAGCAAATGGTTTTTTCTTTGACTCACTGTGTATACAATGGTGTGTCACAAGGCTCTGTTTTTGGGGCCTCTCTTGTTAATATTGTATATAAGTGAACTCACAGACCAAGTTAAGAGTAACATTTCACTATTTGCGGGTGACACAACATTGGTTTCTAATCCATCAACAGACTACATTAATTTCAAGCAAGATCTGAAGACCATTGAAGCTTGGACAGTTGCTTGGTTACTGCAATTGAATGAAAATAAGTGTACGGTTTTGCATATTGGCCACAATAACATGAAATTAACGGTATTCAAATACAAGCTGTTACAGAACAAGGAGTCTGTATTACAACAAACCTAAAATGAGACACACACATATCACAACATGGTGAAAAAAGGTAACCAGCATATACCGGGTGACAATGAAATCAGGGCCATGTTTTTATCTCCTTTACTTATCAACGGATTTGAATGAAACTTGTCACAAGGATAATAAACATAATTTCGAATTGAGAGACAGATATAATCAAAATGGCCGACTTCCGGTTTCACCGGTCATTAACTAGATCTATCGGTCAATCAGAAATTATGTCTAGTATCCACTTATCAAATTTTATCCACATCTACTCATAAGTAAAGGAGATATAGCATTGGACGAAATTTTCTTTAAAAGGTGTAAACATTAAAAGTTGTACCCTTCTGTTTCTTGATGTCCGTATTTTGTATTAGCCGCATGCTCGAAGGACTGGTCAAACAGTCTCGACGCAACGTTCGCGGCGGTCGGCAGTCGGACGGGTGTGCGACCTATAATGGTAGTAAAATCGCAGTCAGCCGTGCTTCGGAGAGCACGTTAAGCCATCGGCCCCGGTTGTCATATCGGGGATAGTCGTTAGGTCGCGTCAGAGGCGCTCGCGCAATCTAAACACTCTAGCACAGGCTTCCTACCACAAGCCATACGATACACACATTAGTAACAAGCAACTTCAACATATTTTCGTTTTGCTGTAATACTGACACCAGCAAACTAAAATCCGATTTATCTAATTATCTAATATTATTAACAAAAGCTTTAGTATTATCATGACGAATAATAGCCTTGGTAAATGAAGAAAAACAGTATTTTGTATTAAGTATTTATTGCTTCTACGTGCGGGAAACGTTTGATTTACTTATTTTATAGAGACAAACTGTAAAATTAGATACAGCAATCAAGATCTACCAATTGAATTAACAATAATAATTGTGATCGTGTAACAGAAACACAAAACCGTGTCATCTTCCAAAGAGTAGCTATTAGTTATGCGACTGAATATGTATGTACAATTGCGAATCAAAACTCCGGCAAACCCACCTGAAAATTTCATAAGAACATTAATAAACTATATTTACAATAACGAGCAACTTACAGCTTTTTCTTCCCTCTGCACACAAATGAAGGCATTGACTGCGGTTTCACATTCGTCTGCTGCATCTTTTACTGTAAAATAATAGGGGCGATGTAATATATTACAAAGTGAAATTACATAATTTGTTCAAAAGTTTAAAAGAATAACGTTACCTTCTGCTAAGCAATTCTCACAAACTTGTTTCATTTTAGTATATAGTTCGTCGTTCACCCCTTTGATCGTCTCCAACCAAGCATAGGTTCCAGTTGCACTGATTTTTCCGGATGCATCTTGCTGCAACAGTGAGTCGATTGTAAACGTAGTAAATTACCCTCAAATATTTTCAAAGTAGTCTATATGTTCTACATGCAAAAAATACAGCTCATTTCCTAAACAAGTTTGTTGTCATGAAAATAACTTAAAGGCCGAACAGCTACTTCAATTATTGGAGAATTATATTAATAACCTACAATATATTTCAAAATTCTATAATCAGAAGGCAACATTTGAACATCTGAATTAAAATGTCCATTCCTTGATAGGATAGCTCACCTGAAACTTCTATTAATAACATACCAAAGATTAGTCGGCCTGGTTTTTATTGCATATGTATAAAAAAATATCAAAACGCTAACTTGATAATTTATTGATACTTTCCATCAAAGGCAGCACTTATGCTCACGTTCTTTTTTAAATACGCTTAACGCAAATTCAATTCTTTAGAATTCAATATTAGTTTTTAAATAGAAGTAAAAGTAAATTTAATTAGTTGATCAAAGCATACTTACGAAGCCCATTTTCTTGTTCATACAAGCTAGGAAGCATTTGCCTTTGGATGTTGTTGGCAATTGATGAGACATCATTGGGGCTATGTCCTCTAATATGTAGAAAAATAATTAATATCCTGCAGCCATCAATTAATGTTGCAATTTTCAGTAGGAGATGTGAAAATGCATAGAAAATATATAAGTAGGTCAGACTTACACAGTTTACATAGAGAAATTGATCGTACTAACAAAGTGAGCGGTGACACATGCATATAGAAAGCCGACTTAAAGACGTCTATTGCAATTAGGGATGTAGAGTTTCGTATCAGAGAAAACTGTCATGATTTTCGACCAACTACGAGTGCACGTTAAGGGTATATTATTTCGCATTTGGGATTATAGTTATTGTAGTAGATGAAATATTGAGAAATTAAATGGAAAGACAGCAAGCTGTTACGATCCGAAGGCGCCGCGTAATAAATGTTCGCCCGATTTCGCCGGAGAATTGATAAGCATGCGTTGCAAGTCACTCATATAGTTTTAGTAGCCTTTTGCCTTCAAAATTTCGGGGGCAAAGTTTTAAGGTGGAGACCACGCTTCGGCTGCCATTTCCTTTTGGAAAATCTAAAAAATGCTTTTTTTTTTCTGAAGCTACACGACGTGCTTGCTCGAGCCTTTCTTTGAGTGACGCTTTAGGTACTGGCCTCTCCCGGTGAAACCATCGTAGCAGGGGTAGTCTTGATTTTGTTAGATCGCCTCAGCCTCCTGATTTCTTTGAGATATAGTCGTTTTTTAGACAAAATATCCACTGGCCGCCCACTATCTGAGGTAGGATACAATTTTATAGCTATTTTCATGTGCGCCAATGGCAAGGCTAAATGTATGTGCATAAGGGTTAACGAATCAGAAGATCTCACAAAAGGACACACACTCAATGCACACGTATTGAATTATTGCACATAAGGAGAGTTACGTCAGTATTTAAAAATGTGGACAATATAATACATAAAGCCAAAAGTTTAGCAATAAAATTAGTAAATGTTTGACAATTAAGTACTCCGCCAATTGTGAGGAAACACAGCTAGAAGTATGTGTGAACAGCTGCGTAGGAAATATCTATTGTAAAAGTGTAATGGCCAGAAAACAACAACTAAAAATAATTGTGACGAACAACAGGTCAAGAAGATAACATATTAACACAAAAATGAAAACAACGCAATATGGATAGTTTGGAAGACGAAATTTATAGGAAAATTTTGTTTCGATATTTCAAGGATAACAGAAGCACAAGCTCCAAATGGCACAGAGAAAAACGATAATAAAAGAAACAAAAGAACACTTTCGCAACTCGAACAAATTTTGAACAAATGTATATGGACCGTATAGCGTGGTATAATTATGTTTTCAAAATACACCTTATTGCTCATTGGTCCATTGAGATTTTTCGTTAAGGTGCAGTTTTAAATATAAAACAAGACTTACCATCAGATGCACCGACTTCACCTTTACATTCTCCGCCAAGCTTTAGTACCTGTGCTTTCATTTGATCGATGACCTCTTGGGGAATCTTGAAAATTTTGAAATTAATTGAAGAATATAAACTATGATACCAATTATTTTCATCTAGTATGGCTATGGAATATTTCCTAATTTATGAATGAAACTACAAGTCACTTAAAAATCAAAGTTCAAGTTTGCCATTTACGTATAAACGTAGTTGCATTCATAAATTAGGAACTATTCCATGGCCATGCTAGATGAAAACAATTTTTGATCATACTTTATATGTGACAATATGGAACTTACCCCAGTAACAGCAAGAAACAGACACGTAAAGATTATGAGTTTCATGTTGACTATTTAGCGAAGAATTTTACCGACACAATCTGTCTCATTAACCGTGTTATCCTGTTTATATAAGACTTGAACTAACTAATTATAGTCTGTTTTTCATTTATTTCCGCGTTAATAAATTACAGGCCGTTTATATTATAGCCTGTGATTGTAACGAAATAGAATACTCTACAATGCTGTAATATAAAAGTAGCAGTACCTTGATATGTACAAACATTAGTTTATTGCTAGTTATCAGTTAAAGTAGGTTGTTTATTTTGAATGTACAATTTATAACAATATATTTATTAAAAGTGTGTTATCGGTTATTATATTATACGATTATATGTTACTAATACCGCAAATTAACTGTGACAACTTTAATTTCGTAGCAAAATATATTGGGTATTATTATAGTAACAAGTTATTAACATTAGCCTATTATTAGCAATTCATCAATAAATAATGCCTAAATATTAAATTTACATGGACTTAATGTACACAAGTTAAGAATTCAATTTTTATATGCAGGGTGTTGTAAAAATGGCGAAATCACTTCGTTACATTATTAAGAGGCACTAAAAAAATATTTGTGTTTACTTTTTGAAGATAGAGCGAGATTTTATTAACCTAAAAACTAGCTGAACTGGCAACATTGCTTAATTACAAAAGGCATCGTTCCTGTAGATATATTTTCTTGGAAAAATTATTTTATAAGTATTTATATTCGTACAATTAGCTTTAAGTGTGTAATGTTTTTCATCGTAATAATAAATATTAAAGAAATTAAGAATCAAACTGTATACTCCATTTTTCAAGATTTTTAAAATTATTTTTTCATATTCGGGAAGTATTCTTTAATAGTGTTACAGGGAGTTAATTCACAATTTTTGTGACATTAGAAATTATTGTTTGATTCTACAACTGAAAATTATTGTATAATTTCTCCCGAATAGGAACTATATGCAACGTTGTTTGGGTTTTTAATCTTACTAAATTTGTCAGCAGACATTTGTTTTCACACATTTACCAATATGTCAAATCAAAATTTAGGTTTAGATATTAGTGTCGATAATATCTAAAACCCATTTTTAGATAATTCGAAATATGCAAATCAAAATTAAAAATATGCTTAGAATAATTTAAGACATTTCACTAACAGTTCCCCCATAAGTTAGAGATAGCTAAGTAGATGTATTCAAAATATGATGTGACATATTGTTAAATATGTGAACAAACATTTCTGCTGATATTTAGTATGATTTAAATATCAAATGCGTCCAATAGAACCAGCACTTGAGGAGTGAATGTAGCAAAGGTTGCAAAGCTTAAATTTGATTGCAGGTGGAATCAATTGTATTTCATATTAGCTAATAGGATTTGAAAAAGCATCAATTGTAATTCAGAATTCAGAAGATAAATTCAAAAAGTGTCAATTGTATTTCTGAAAGAGTCTCATAAATTTCAGAAGGAGTCAATTGTGTTTCAGATTAGTCAATAGGGTTTCACCAAGTGTCAATTGTAATTCAGAAAGTGTTAATTATATTTTAAAGCCAGTTCTAATTCACAAGGTATCGACTGAAATTCAGAAAATGTGAATTGTAATTGAGGAGTCAATTGTATTTCACAAAGAGTCAATTATAATTCAGAAGATATCAATTGAAATTCAGTGGTCCAATTGATGATACCTTCTGAAATATAAGTTGTTAATGAAAAATGCAGCTGTTGCTTTCTGAAATATAGTTATAAAAGGTTAGAAAAGGAACAGTGTGACGTTAACACCTCCACGATATTCAATATATGCATAAATAATATGCTTGGAATTTGTACGCTGCTAATACACCGCAATCGGCGTTTGAATCTCTCGTGTGCACGCAGATTGAAGATAAGCGAAACAACTCAGCAATTCGCGCGGCCGCGAAGACAACTAGAGGCATTGCCTCTTAGCCTCCTCACAGAAAATTACCCAGATAGAGAGGTTCAAAACCGTATAAAACTAGGATGTCCGGCTTGCTGAAACCACTTGGATCCAGCGACCCCTCCAACAGCTCTAACTTTAACAACCACCAGCAATTATGTCCTTTGATCTGTCTGTAGTGACGAGGCCTAGACCTACCCAAAGAAGCCGTTCCAAACTGTAAGAACCAGCCTTACCTAGCTCTCAGGACCTTCCTGAACCTGCTCTTGTGGTCGCTGGCTTTAGTACCAAAGAGAAACCTTGAAACTGTCCTTAACGTGTTTGTTTGGTCGACAGAATTCTGTATTAATAAATACCTCCTTGAAACCGCTTTACTATGTATTTTTGGTCGCCATAATACAGCACCCAAACCAACCCTGTATCCCTTTAAAACGCTAATAAGACTCCTCTGAAGAGGTCACGACGAACACATCGATCACTAGGTGATAAGTATTCGCCAGGTCAATTCACCGCCAGAATTAATTAAGGACAAGATCTGCTTATACAAAGTAACTTTTTTTGCCCTAGAGTACCATTAGACTAAATCACAGCTTTCGTTCGAGCTCGCGAAGATGAGACCTGCAATTTCTCCGCAACGTCGTACTGGCGCTTGAAATTTTACAAGGTCAATTTTAAGCATATCGTTGTTGCACCGAGGACCGTCTGGCACTAGCACTGCCCGATTTGCCCCCGGAAGAGAACCCAACCAGGGCATTTGTCGAAATAAACGCAGCCATTTGTTGCTATCATGTTAATTCAAAAATCGCCCTTTCCGAACTATAGAATATTGTTAGGTTAGTTAAAATACGATTTGAGACATATGCAATGGCCGTTTTTTATTGGTTCGATCAAATCTCATGGCGTATATGTTTTTTGCATAGTGACCATGGAAGTGGTCTTTTTTAACGAAAAATCGTGAAGAAAGTACCTATCACTTTTGTAACGAAAAATTGTGAAAGAAGTATCACCCTTTTAGCGAAAAATCGTAAAGAAAAACTATTTTATTGTTGTCAATTTGTCAGTTGTAAATTCTGAAGTCATTTTCGAGCAAATTTCGAGTTACAAGGGATCGCTATGCAAAAAATAACGTGTACAACACGTATGAAAGCAATTTTTTTACTCATTTTCTTGATAAACTCGTAAAAAAAGTATGACTGTTATAAGTAGTTGGCAATATACTACTACACAATGTAACAATTCGTTTTTAAAATTGAATAAGAACATGTTTTAACTCTCTTTGCCGTCACTTGACAAGCACCTCACCGATAAATTGCGAAGATAGAACAAGTTTCCTCAAAATTTCAAAATGTAAAGAAATTTGGTTAAAAAATTGAAACACTCCTAAGCTTCGCGGCCTGCCTAGTTTAAAACCCTAATTACACACGTTACCAGCATCGTAAAACTAGTTATTCCATGGAATTGGTCCACACACAGAAATTCGTAAACAGTCGCCATTTCGGCGACATGAATGGCGCTTGTTTCAGACCGATCGTTTCTAGTTTAAGTACACCGGAGCTCTACCTCATCCAAACTTTCTTGGAGAGGATCCAGGGGAGCAACCGGTCAGAACTGATGTGTATAATCGGTTGCCGACCGTCAAATAGCATTGATCCAGCTCGTTTACCAGAGGAAATTTTATGTTATAATTCTATGTACATATTATTACGAATTAAGATTTATTTTGTACTTAGTTAGAAACAATAAACGATTTATTTCTAAACTCTTTATTCCGGTACTTATACATTTGAGTGATAATAAACCCATGGGCATCTGAGCATACCCGAAGCAAAAGTAAAATAAGTTAATAAATTAACAGTTTCGGGAGCAATTCATGCAATGATTACAAAACTAACTGCTGCATTCCATGGTCCACTGAAACTGTCATGACAGTCTTACGTCTTAAATTTATATAAACAGCAAAACTAGCAAAATTGTCTATCCAAATTGACATAAAATCAAGGAAAAGTTAATTAACTGCTTTGTTATATCTAGGCTAAGAATTTACTGACTGCAAAATTTAAACACAACTTTTGAAAAATACATAAAGGAAACTTGAAGTAGTAAAACTGCTATGATGAGAAATTTAGCATCAAAAGTACAGTAGCTTTTTAGAGTTCTTTATATATGTATAGCCTTTAACATTGTATCGTAATACTTAATTCATATGTGTCTGTATTGCAATTAAAGTTTCTTAATACCTAATAATATATTTTTCATTAGTAAATAAATGTTAAAAATAATGACAATGTCAAATCAAAGAATTTATTCACATGCATTTTGCCAAACTAAGCAAAACGGAAGGTTGATAATTGAAAAACTTTGATTAAAAGGGCAAGTGGTTTTTGACATTGGATCCACAAGTCCTAACTCTTAACGGCTATACACGATACCTATATAAAATTGAATGTTTGTTTGTATGTCGAAAAATTGTAAAAATGCCATTCCTAACACTCGCTATGGCTGAAAAAGATTACATTTTTTACAGATTATAGGTTCTGCTCCTGCTAAAACTAGGAGTGCTCTAAACAGTCACTTTTGACACTAGCAACTGTGCAAAAAGTTGTAATTTTGATGTGATCGTAGAATTATATATTCAGTAAACAAAGAAAGGCTGATATTGTTAGACTAAGAGAGACTGAAGCTTCGGCTTCTGACGGGCGTGTTAAGCTGTTAAGTTATTAATATAAAGAAACTCTACGAACTACAGTGTGCAATGCTAGGTGAATATTCGGCGGCGTTCGTTCCAAGGACTACCAAACATGTTTCATATGTTTAGCTGCAGATATCCTAAGGGCAGATTTGCATTAATCCAACATTAACCGACCCAAATGTTTTTTATTTATCAATTTATCTGTATACTTGAGTATGAATCGAACCCTGACATTCTGACTATCCTTACGACAAAATTAAATAAATGATTAAAGTAATTGTGTAAATATGATTAATTTTAAAGTGTCCATTGCTTTTGTTTTTTCTTATAGGGATATTCTTCTGCCTGCTTAACCTCTACGGAGTTTTTCTTTCCGTCCCAATAACTCTCTCATGCC
Source organism: Agriotes lineatus (assembly GCA_940337035.1). Classification (NCBI taxonomy): domain Eukaryota; kingdom Metazoa; phylum Arthropoda; class Insecta; order Coleoptera; family Elateridae; genus Agriotes; species Agriotes lineatus. Next base: position 95,317 of record CALNHX010002608.1, read on the forward strand.
AAAGTATCGTTGATAGCCTTGTTAAAATCTCCACTGCAGGCGCATATGTCTTTTGCCATTGAGGAGGTTCTCTGCATTATGACCCCACGATTGTCGGATTGGGGAATTGCAATGAAATTGTTTAAATTGCTGGGGCTTAAACCTAGATTTTCTGAATCACAAACAGAGGCTCTTGTCACTGCTCATGCTAAAGGATATGTGAGATTAATACCTAAATTGTAACACGAGATACATTGTACTGAGTGAAACTTATTGGACGGAGTCAGTGGCAGTACAAAAGAAACCTAGTAGAGATAACCGTATTCAGAATGCCATTGGTGGCACTTCCACTTTTACGATGCTTTATGTAACTGTACCCACTGTATGCTTTTATTTTACAATGAAGCTTGTCACATCTTCTATAAGTGTTATTCCTGGGTGGTCTAAAGGTGATATTAGGAATATATTTTACCATAGCCATTTGTATATGTCTTTTACTATAGCAGGGTCTGTTGTGCTTTTCAGCACAGTTTGCAATCCATATACGTCTGAGAGCAGTATATCATCATCATCATTATCGATATCATCTATAAAAGAAAACGGACATTGAACAGGAAACAATAATGGAACTAGAAAATCACGTCATCCCAATATGCGCACTCAGTGAAGTAAAAAGGAAAGGAAAAGGAATGGTAGTACGAGGAAACTATACGCTACCATACAGTGGGGTGGACAAACAACAACGTGCTCATGCAGGCGTAGGAATGCTCATACGTCAAAAATATATTAACAATATAACGGACGGACAATATATTAGTGAACGGCTCCTGCTAGTTTCAATGATTATAGAAAAAGCAAAAACGCATATGATAGCCGTGTATGCACCTGACACAGGACGAGGAAGAGAAGCAAGGGAAAAATTGTATGACGAACTCGAACTGACGCTCAACGCAATATCAAAACAAGAAAATATAATAATACTATTTTAATGAAAAGACGATTAATGGAAGTGGCGAAGATCTCAGAGAGTTCTGTGCAATAAACGAACTTAGAATAAATAATACATTCTATGAACACCCTATACAATACAAGATCACATGGGCTAATAGCAGAGGACAGCAGTCTACTATAGACTATGTATTGACTAACAAAATCATTCACCCGAAGCAAATATTAGACGTTAGGGTATTATCATCTGCGAGTGTTGGATCCGATCATGGACTAGTACTTTGCAAGCTCCAATGGAACTTAAAACCTATAAAGCGTCAACCATTTTACACAGAAAAATTTAACATAGAAAGTTTAACAAACTACAGCACTCGAATCCTATATCAAATAAGATTGAAACAAAAATTAGAAGAGAAAGACCTAAATCCCAACTACAATGTAGAGCAAGTATGGAGTAAAATAAAAGCAAATATAATAGAGGCCGCTACAGGGGCGATAGGAAAAAGAAAAGTAAACAGGAATAGATTAAAAACAGTGGCACCATGGTTTGACGAAGAAATCAGAGAACTAGCAGCAAAGAAAAAGAAAGCATTCTTAAAGTATAAAACAACTAGAATACAAGACGAAAGAGCAACATACGTACGAATAAGAAATGAGACGAACCAAAGAATAAAACAAATAAAACAAAACCACTGGGAACGATACTCTAAACAAATGGAACACGACCTGTACGGCGCACAGAAACAGATATGGAGCATAATACGACGTCAGAAAAAAGAAGTAAGTGAAACAGTTACTATTAACAACATACAAAAAAGAGAATGGTAGGAACATTTTAGCAACGTATACGATAGTCAAGGAGATCAAGTAATGGAGGAAGAAATAATAATGAACAGGTACAAATGCTTAAATATGGAGGTAAAACATTAACTGAATGGTTACACAAACTGTTTAACAAAATAATAGAAAAAAAGTGTATACCAAAGCAGTGTAAAGAAAGCTATACAGTACCGATATACAAGAAGGGAAATGGGAAAGACCCCGATAACTATCTCGGAATAACCTTATTAAACTCCATATTGAAACTTTTTACTGCTGTGTTACTTGAAAAATTACAACTAGCAATACATATAGCAGAAGAACAACAGGTATTCCGGAAAAACATGAGCACAATAGATGCTATATTCACACTACGCCAACTAGTCGAAAAAGCGATCGAGTTCAGTAACCTTTATATCTATGCTAAGTTGATCTAAAAGGGGCGTTCGACAGAGAAAGGAAAGACGATGAATTGAACATACTACATAAGCATAAAATTGAAAAAAAAACAGTACAAATAGTTGACGCTCTTAAGACAGAAGGAAAAACCCATTTCAATAACTAAAGGAATACGGCAGGGGGACTCTTTAAGCCCCTTTCTATTAAATCTCATTATGAACCGGTTAATAGACCAACTTAAAAATTTAGGAGGGTACACAATTGGACCTAACAATATTAACATACTGTGTTACGCGGACGATGCAGTACTGATAGCAAGTGACGAAAACGACCTACAAAGATTACTGCATAGAGTTAACACAACAGCAAGGATTCAATATAATATGGAAATATCAATATCAAAAAGAAAGGCGATGGTTATGCAAAAGAACCAACTAGATGCAAATTGGAAATAGAGGGAAAAGTAATCGAACAAGTAATGAATTACACCTACCTTGGGGTCGACATAACAAGCGATAGAAATTTATCATTTGAAATGAAGAGATAAACCACAAGAGTGACGCAGATTGCAGGATGTCTAAATAACACCATATGGCAAAATAAGTATGTCACGAGAGAGCAAAGTAAGAGTATACAAAGCGGTAATAAGACCTATTATGACATATATGCTAATGAAACGAAAGCCGAAACACAGATCACTAAACTCACATTAAGAACAACGGACATGAAAATCTTAAGGAAAATAACAGGGGTGATACTGAGAGACAGACACAGGACTGCTGAAATACGAGAATGGTGGGGGGTGCAAGACATAGTTAAATGGACCAAAAAACGTAAAAGGAATGGAAGAATACGTTGAAAGAATGGACGATAACAGAATGGCCAAACAATGCAAAAACTGTATACCATACGGAAAGACCTCCGGAAGACCACCTAAAAGATGGAAGCAGAGCTGGTTCTCGTCTTCAGCGGAGTAAAGAGAGGCAAGATAAACAGGAGATAGTCCTAGTCGAAATAATAAGAAGAAGATCTATAAAATTTAAGCCACTGCGACGTATAATATTGATTTTTTGCGCTACCAACCTGTTTTTACTTGTTTTCGGGTTGGTTATCTGTGACGATAAAATCAACTTCCAAGTCCCGGGACTTTCGGGACTTACGATCTAAATTTAAAATCCCGGGACTAGTTCCAAAGATCCAGAAAATGGTCCCGACAGGGCAATAGTGTTTTAGATAGAATGCAAATTTCAAAGAGAAACAAGTGTTTTTTTTAAATTTTGGTACTCAACCAACAGCCGTTAGGCCAATTATAGGCGTCGCTGTACATTTTATGGGGACTTCCAACCCCACTAACACTGCCGTATCACGAGGCGCCGAGAGATGCAGCCGTGGAACTCCCATCCAAGTTCTGACCAGAAAGAGCGTTGCTTAACTCTACTGATCAAACGTGGACGCTTGTTCAAGCTACACTACCCGGGACCTTAAGTTACGATAAATAAAGTAATTTTTATATAATATTGGTAATATAATTTTGTCACTGGTATTTAAATACATATTGTTAGTATATTATACTCGTAGTATATAGTAAACAAGTGTAAATAACGAAGAAATAAATTATTTTGACATAAAATAGGATCTTAGAGCTACAAGGGCATTTAAGGACTCATCCCCTAATTTCGAACGGATTTTCGTAGAAAAAGATCCTGGCACTGAAAATGCTGTCTCGAATTCCATGCTGCTAGATATGCAATACCTCTCTTGTCTACGCCAAATGCAAATAATGCAGAATGTGTACGAGGCATGAGTAATACGCCAGACGCCGGTGAATACCCGTCCTAATTTTCTAATAATGTATACTCGTACACATGTTAACACGGTCCCGGAACTTGGCCTGTGATGGCTGTGATCCCGGGACCGAACCCGGTACTGGAAACCCTATTCCCGGATCCATGTTGATTGGTATGACTGTTATCTGTTATCTTCTTCTTCCCATGCATATCCATTACTGAATGTTTGCGACCACATTTTCCATTTTATTCCGGTCTCTTGATGTATGTATTAGGTCTTCCATGGTTTTCAGTCCGGTCCATTATCTTATATTGCATAGTCATGACATCTTTTTCTTCCCATTCCTCTTTTACCTTCATACCTTCCTTCGATAATTAGTTGTAATAATTGGTACTTTGTGTTACGCATTATAAATGTCCTAGGTACGCTGTTTTTCTTTTCTAGTTCTCTGTCTTTCTTCATCCTTCTAAGAACATTTTCATTTGTTTCACGTGCTGTCCATGGAATTTTAAGCACTCTGCGGTATATCCACATTTCAAATGCTTCCAATTTGTTCATTGTGGCCACTTTTAAGGTCCATCCCTCCACTCCATATAACAGTATTGGCCAGATGTAACACTTTACAAAGTCTGCGTTTCTGAGATAAATTTTACAAACGCGCTTTGGGCTTGTTCTATGTGGCATTTTATGTCTAAATCTGATGTCCAGCCTCAGGGGCGCGCCGCCCCAGTGTGCGGTGTGTGCACCGCACACGGGCAACAGTCCGTTTAGGGGCAACACCAAGGGAATTCGATATGTTTTATTCTTCTATTACTGAGTCTCCCTATCTAATAAAAATTATCAAAGAGTGAAAAATAAAATTCCATGCCTACCGAGTTGATTATGTAAACCTATCCGTCTTATCTTGATAAACGCGATCACACACCCGAAAACTTTGTAAATAAATATTAAGCACGTACGAATCTTTAAAACGATTATTTATTACTGTTTTGGCTGCAGCAATTCGATTTATTTTTAGTTCTATTTCTCTTAGGGAGAAAATAACATTTTCGGGTTCATTGTCATTTCCGCATTCAAGTGATAAAGTGTGCAAGTTGTGTTGAGTGTTGCTATAAAAGTAGTACGGGGACAAAAGCGAAACATGTAAGTAATCAAATAATTTTCAATTTTTTTATTCTTTTTATTCGGGGCTGAAATTCGTTTTGATTTTTTTCTCATTTCTTTACTTTGTTATGCTTTCAGACATTTAATTACTGCAGCTGAACAATGCCGAGAAAACAAGAATCTGGTTATCAACATTGAATAAAGCAACTAGAAAAGCGGAAAAATGTAGAAAAACAAGCTGGGGCATTAGAAAATATTTGAAATTACAACACCCGCAACCATCTACATCTACTAGTAAAGCCGATCAAGAGTCCTCTGAAGACATTGAAGAAAAAACTGAGGAGCAGTTAGAAGAGGGAGAAGAGGAAATTCAAGAACATCTCCGGCCATCTACATCTACCAGTAAAGCCCAGCAACAACCGTCTGAAGACATTGTAAAAAAACTGAGCAAGAATTAGGAGACGGACAAGAGGAAATTCATCAGCATGTAACAGCCCCTTTCCCACCCGAACTTGCCGAAGATATAATAAGTGATGATCCTCGTATGTGGCCAGATAATTTATCAAATAACTCTATTCAAATCTTGGTACAAAATCAACCTAAGCAAGTAAAAAAACGTAACTATCCTGCCGATGAGAAGGGACGCAAATTTTCTGACGTATATTATTATAGCACATTGCCAAATGGCGAGAAATGCGAAATAAATTGGTTATTGTACTCGGTATTAAAAAATTCAGTTTTTTGTTTTTGTTGTAAATTATTTACAGAGAGCATAAGCCATACTTTAGTCACTGAAGGTTCAGCTGACTGGCAACATTTATCGTTGATATTATCCAGGCATGAAAAAAGTTCAATACACATTAAAAATTGCAACAAATGGATAAAACTAGCAAAGGCATTTAAGACCCAAACAACTATAGACAAAATTCAACAAGAAGTTTATAACATTGAAAAAAAAAACATTGGTATGACTTGATATAACGAATTATATACTTCATGCAATTTTTGGCTCGTCAAAATCTCGCGTTTCGTGGAAAATCAAATAAACTTTTTGATGCCAATAACGGGAATTTTTTAAAACTTGTTGAAATGGTGTCTAAATTCGATGCTACTATGTCAGCCCACGTAAGACGAATTAAAACTTCAAAAAGTTTGAAATATATGCCCACTTATCTGGGCGACAAAATTCAGAACGAAATCCTAAATTTATTGTCAAATGAAATAAAAGAATCTATTTTGGGAATGGTACAAGAGTCAAAATATTTCTCTTTCATATTAGACTGCACACCCGATGCTAGTCACACGGAACAATTAACGATAATCATTCGTTTCGTAAAACTAAACACCACATCTAGAAAGGTAGAAGTCCATGAACATTTCTTAGGTTTTTGCCCTATTACAAATTCGACAGGTGAAGGGTTAAGTGAATTTGTTATAGCAAAATTGGAGGATCTAAATTTGAACATTTACAACATGCGTGGTCAAGGTTATGAAAATGGAGCGAATATGAGAGGTGTTCACAACGGTTTACAGAGAAAAATTTTAAACATCAATCCTCGTGCCTTGTTCAGCACACAATCTGAACCTTGTAGTTAATGACGCTGCAAAAATCAATTTCGAAACTGTTGATTTTTTTAATACAGTTCAAGAGCTGTTTGTATTTTTTTCTTCGTCCACACAAAGATGGGGAGTTTTAGAAACTCACATACAAAGTTTAACATTAAAGCCTATATCGCAAACAAGGTGGGAGAGTAGAATTGATGCAGTTTTACCTTTGCGATTTCAACTTCCTGAAATTCACGACGCATTACTAGATACTGTAGAAGATTCAAATAAAGATTCTACTACGCGCCATCAAGCCAAGTGTTTAGCAGCCAAAATTCAATCTTTTAAATTTATTTGCTGTATTCCAGTTTGGCATGAAATTTTGTCAAAAATTAATGTTGTAAGTAAAATGATCCAACAGCCAACGTTAAATCTTGGAATATGTTTGGACTTAATAAATAATCTCATCACATTTTTTCAAACAAAACGTAGCGATGAAGGGGGATCCGACTGTATATGTACTGCAAAACAAATAGCTGAAGAGATTGTTACGGTGCAAATTTTCCAGCTTTACAGTGCTGCATTTTGGTTGCAGTCCTTTTTGCCTGGTCAGTTTAAATTTCAAAATTAAATTTGATATCTCGCGCGCCGAGCTCCGGCTGTCTTCGGGCGTTATCTTTGACCAGAATTGTGGAATTCTCGAAGCGATGGCACTTTAAGTTTTCACGCTAGCAGGTGGTGTTCGATTATTATTACAGCCTTTATTTACGGTTGTCAATTTTGGATTTGTGAATCGATGCCGCAATTAAGATCTATATGATTATTACTAAATAGATTTTACCCGTATGGGGATCTTTGGCGTGAAAATACAGCGCGATAACACCAAGGTATGAACTGTTTTATTGTGACCTCTTTTACATTACTGCATTTAATGCGCTTTTTTCCAATTCTTATTCCTTTCGTATTTTGTAGCGCTTTTAGTAACGGGCTCCATACGCCCTAATAATCTTCTCTAACCGCAATATTCAAAGAAGTACAGACTGATTAGTTGTGAGAGGAAACAAAAACTATATACAGCTGTTAGGAACCTTGCAACCACATGGCAAATCAGTTCCTTGTTCCTGTTAAATCTCACTGTTACACCCTTAAGAAGGAAGTTGTTGGAAATCCGTGCACTACAGGGGGATGCAGTTCTTCGCCCCATAACATTCCATAGATGCAGAATGGTTACTAGTGCCATTGGACTGAATGCTGAGATTCTGCGATATTAAGGTCGTGCACTCAATTTATAATAATATGCTTATTTTTGAATCTCCTAAATCCAACTTTATTTTATGAAGAATAAATCCTTAACGGAAAGTTTTCTACTGCCTTAATTAAAAGCAGGATATCTTGCCTGCAGGTAGCTTCACGTATCGAATCGTGTTTGAATTGCTTTGCCGATTCGTGTTCTTCAGCAGAAAGCTTTCTCGTCCCCGTGCAATCTTGCACCGGTTATTGTTGTGTGCCCCGATGTCACTTATTTAAATTAATTGCACATTTTACGGTATTGACATCACTTGAGGTAGGCAGTTTAATGAAACAGAATTTAATTTGCACTAAAGTTAACAATGTGATCTATTTATTAGAAAATATACGTACCATTTTATTAGAACTGTGATCGGGCTAGAAAACAAGATCTTGTGTTCTTTAGTTAGAGAGACGTCGTATTGTTTTCATGCTACTGGAAATACACCATACATAAGTTTTATTCCCATTATCACAGTGCGATCGTGCACCTGACGTTCTCTGGCTACCCTGCCCTAGGTGTTATTTAATACTATTTTCCCAAATGTGTTGTTAATGCCAAATATAATTTTGAAACTAGATTGATTTGAAAATTCATAGTTTATGTATTTTGAAATTATAAGTGAACTTAGTCACAGAAGGGCATACATTTCACACAAAAAGAAATAACTAACGAATGGTTGTTTAATTTAAATTCTTGTTTTGCGAGAACACATGGTTCTTTTTTTTTATTAAACCTTCGGCATATCTAGTCGTATTTATACTTATATGGCTTCGTATTTTGGAATATTGCCGGTTTAGTACTTGAACGTTGGGTTACTTATTATTACATTGTATATAATATTTTGAGCTTATTGTATTTTGATGCTTCTACAAATATAGTTGTACTATTTTCTTGAATTCTAATAGAGCCTTGGTACTTAAGCTTATGTCTATTTGGTTTTTAATGGTTTTACCTTTCTTTTGGTATCACGATTCTTCCGACGCACAAATCTACGTTATTGCCTTTCTAATTTGGGGCATACTGGGAAAAAGTGTCGACGTAATAGGCAGTCAGCAACAAATTAGTGGCGCTCATTTTCGATCTTGGCATTCGAGCGAGGACTGTACACGGCACCTCCACTGACCCTAGCCTGGGTAACCGCCTACGACACTGTATCCTGAAGAATCGGAGGGCAACGCTAACAAATGGTTGCGTTCATCACCTGGCAAGCCCAGCCGTTTATTTTAAGCTGACAAGATGGAGGTAGAACCAAAATTTCTCGATAATTTCACTGTGCGACGAAGAAAAAAGAAAACCCAATTTCAGTATGAACATTCAGATGAAAGTGTGCATACTCCCGAATTAAATTTCAAAATTAATTTTTATTTGATTGTAATAGACACGGCTTTAAGTTCCTTAAATAATCGATTTGACCTACTAAAAGAACACAGTAGCATGTTTAATTTTCTTTATAATGTGCACGGTTTAAAAGAAGTTGAAGATGAAGCCATTTTAAATAACTGCAAAGACCTACAACTAAAACTGTCTGACAGTAGTAGAAAATGAAACGGACATTGATGCCCTAGAACTTTACCAAAAAATAAATGTTTTGAAGTATATGCTAAGACCTAGTATGACTGCGTTTAACGTACTGGAATATATTTTAGAAAACAGTTTATGCACTACGTTTCCTAACACTGTGATTGCGCTAAAAATTTTACTAACTTTGCCTGTATCAGTAGCATCAGGCGAACGATCATTTGAAAACTCAAAATTATAAAAAATTATTTGAGAACCACCATGACCCAAACCAGACTGATCAATATGGCTACAATTTCAATAGAACATGAACATGCCGAGCAACTACAACTTCATGAATTTATTAAAAAGTTTTCGGAAATAAAACCAGGCGCGTTGAGTTCTTGTAAATACTTAGATTTATTCTAATCATATGTTTGTGCGTATATTTACTGTTATTTTGTTAAAAGTTCAGCCATTTTATTTATGTATTAAACTTCTTAAGGTTTGTTATAAACTTTTTTTCTTTTGTATTTTATTTTATATTTTTATTCTGTATTTAATATAGGAAATTTCTTTGTGAGTTTGAAGTTTCTTTTACTTTTGAAAGTACTACTAGAGTTAGGGGCAACAAAAAATATCGGCACACAGGCAACCAAAATATGCGACGCGGCCCTGTCCAGCCTTCATTAAGCCATGTTCCAAGATATTTGAACTTGTTTACGCGCTCAATTGGTTCCCCTCCGTGTATTAGACTGGAGTTTCTGAAAGTGTCTAATTCACGGGTCACTATCATATATTTTGTGTTTTCGTGCTTATTTTAAGGCTCATCCTTTGATAGTGGTCTCCTATTACGTTGACTAGGTGTTGAAGATCATTAATGTTATTAGAGATTAGAACGGTATCGTCCGCATATCGAATGTTTGTTATTAATCCACACCTCGTTAACTTTGATGCCCATCTCAACATCTTCAAGTGCTTCCAGAAAATCTGTTCGAAATATAGTTTAAACAACAGGGGTGAGAGAACACATCCCTGTCGGACTCCTCTGCGAATTTCAACTGGGTTAGTTGTCTCACCATCAATCTTAATTTGGGCTGTTTGGTTCAGATATAGATTTTCAATACATCGGGTATCCCTTTGGTCAATATCCATCCGCCTTAGAATTTGCAACAGTTTTTGGTGTTGTACCCTGTTAAAGGCCATCTCGAAGTCTATGAAGCACATGGTTACATTTGTTCTCTGGTCATAACAGTTTTGCACAATTACTTGCGTTGCAACCAAGGCTTCTCTCGTGCCCATACCTTGTCTAAACCCAAACTGTGAGTCACTGATGGTTTGTTTCTGAATATTCTCTGGTGTATAATCTTTACGAATAGCTTTAGGGTGTAGCTCATGAGGCTGATCGGCCCATGCTCATCGCATTTCCTTGAATTGTTCTTTTTTGGTAAGGGTGTGAAAGTTGATAAAAGCCACTGGGCAGGATATGGGCCAGTTTCATATATTTTATTGAGGAGTTTCTGAAGAACTACAATGCCTCCGTCGTCTAATAGTTTAATTAATTCTGCCGGAACCTCATCAGGTCCCGGTGCTTTATTATTCTTCAGATTGTGGATGGCTTTTTTGATTTCAGATTTTGTTATTGGGGGGCCTGTCATATCTTCTTCTGTGTTTGTATTTTCCGTTGGCTTCGTCTGAAAATAAGTTTTTAATATATTTTTCCCAGATGATTTTTCGATCCTCGACGTTGCTGGCGATTTCGTTGTGATCATTTTTTATCATGGGGAAATTCTTTTTTCGTTATATTCCAGCTGCTTCTTTTTTTATGTAGGTTGATTTGGTCATATAGAATTTGCAGTTTTTCGATCTCTTCGCATTCACTTTTCAACCATTCATTCTTCGCTCTCCTGATCATCGTTCTTATTCGATTATGTTTGTTTTTGTATTCCATTTGATCTGTGTGATTTCTGTATTTTCGTCATTCACCCATCAGTGAGAGAATCTCGTCCGTCATCCAAGGTGTTTTGTGGTTTCCTTTCTGATATCCTATTTTGTTTTCAGCTGTGGTTATTATGACGTTTTCGTTTCTTTCCATATGTTATCCAAGTTTTCTTCTCTCTCCATCAATGATGCTATTATTGTCTCCATTTTGTGATTAATTTCTGTTCTTACTTCAGTTCTTAGGTCTTCTTGTCGAAGTTGTTCGTAGAATATTTTTCTTGGGTGGCTGGTTCTTTTGTGTCTTGCTATTCTAGTCTTAAAACATGCCATGGTCTGATGTACGTCTGCTCCGGGATAGGTTGTTATATAACTAGTCCCACTTGCGGTGCCAAATTGTAATATACCTCCTTCTCACGGTGTTATTTCAATTAATATCAAGTCTCAAGTAGTGAGTCAAAATGTAATAGCTCCCACTTTGAAGCCCTTTTTCATATCAAATTAAATATACCCTTATACTGATTATTAAAAGAGAAATACTATCAGGTACAGTGCACTTATCTACTTACCTTACTTCTTAATGCAATAAATAGGAATTGACGTAACTCTTAAATCAATTTAACATTTAAAATTATGTCATGTGACTCATAACTCCCAGCTGAATGGGTTAATCTTCAACTAACAACTTTTTCTGCTAGTTAAATACTGAATTACTTTTAAAATATAATAACTATTTGATTTTATGAATCAAATACAAGTTTCAGGCACTTCACAAAGTTAAATTAATACGTTCAGTTTGTTAGTAGCACATTGAAGTTTGATCTGACATTACAAAACAAAATACAAATTGTCAAAAATAATTTAATCAAATTTTAAATATATCCAAACTTGATTTAAATGAAAATTCTAAAAATAACCTAATTTTACGATGTATAAATTTCAAAATATAATTTTCGAAAAACGTCGAGTATTCGAAACACTATCGAATTTAAAAAAATAATTCTTCTAAATTAATTTCTAAGTATAATTACAATATCTTAACGATTTGCCGCACCAAACTTGCTTTATAATTTCTTAATATTTTGTAAGAAATGGGCACTAACCTTCAGAATGTTTATCTGGTACCTGAATGCTCTATCTCAGCTCCTAATTCGATAAATTCCAGTCAGAAAACACCTCCTTTGGTTCTTCACGGCCAAATCAAAGCTCGTTGTAGCTTTTTGAAAACTCTATTACTTGGATAGACAGTTCAACAGCATACCACAACACTCACTTTCACTGGTTTTACTGGTTTCGTAGTAATATACCACGTTAAATGAATTCAAATAATCTTGAATTATATGTATATTTGAATAATATTTGTGACTTGAAGGAAAATTTGATCGTAGAGAATGCTATATTACTACTACGTATCAAATCATCAATTATTATTTTTCACAATTAATGGGAATTTAAACCTTAACGTCACTATTTCTCGTAGATTATGAATTCAAGTTATTTTGTTACCCACAAAATATAAAAAACCCTCTGGTTACCCTTACAACCCCACCAGTTAAAACGTACAACTGTTATATCACATGATATCTGGATATAATTATTTAAATTAAATGTATCATACATACGGTATGCTGCATTACAAGGTGCATGCCCTCGTAGTGGAAGTCCCAAATTGGTTGTTAATGAGTATGAAGTCTATTTGATTTCGGACTATATTGTTTGGTTTGTCTGCTGGGGACTTCCATGTATATAGTCGACGAGGTGGTAAACAGAACCAAGTATTAGTCACCTTCATATTCTCTTCTTAGCAGAACTGGAGTAGACGATCTCCTCTGTCACTAGTTCAAAAAGCTCCACCAGGTCACCACACCGTCCTTTTCCTAGCTTGGAGTTGAAATCACCCATAATTATGGTAATTTCGTGTTTCTTCGTGAGTTTGAGTAGCTCTTTTATTCCTCCATAGAATGTTTCGATTTCCTGTTGTGTGGAGTCTGAGGTGGGGGCATAAATCTGAATACGGGAGGAAATCTATTACATTAGTTACGTTTTTCTGTGATGAATATTCCTACTCCTTTTTGGTGGTTCTTATCCTGCTTACCCGAGTAGTAAAATGAACCTCCTGGGACGGCGCATACTCTATTGTCATGCCACCATGTTTCTGCGACGCCTAGTATGTCAATGTTAAGCCTGTTTATTTCTTGGTTTAGGTTTGCTAATTTTCCTGCTTCAAACAAGCTTCGCACATTCCAGGTCCCTATATTGATCTTTTCGCGACCATTTAATTTTCTTTGTTCAGTGTCATTCAATACTGTTCCCCCCGGAAATCCGATTGGGGAACTTATTTTACTTTCGGAATATTTCGACTTAAATTTATTTATGTGGTTCTCTTGGGAAAAATAATGGAGGTTATTTCCCATTACCTTCCTCCATAGGATAGGAGTGTGGATAAGGTTAAATGTAGTTTAGGTAGTATTTAAGGGGTTAGGACATGCTTCTCCTCTGTGTGATGTAATGTGAGGAGAAACAAGGCTTGCGTTGGCAGGGTCGCTTCCCTTAAGTAGACTCATTTCTGTCGGGATCACAGAGTGTCTACCCGCTACCAAAACTGGTATAGAACATTGTTTTGTATTTAGTTACTATAAAAACAACGATCACCCACTTTATTTAGGCAAACAATACGTATATGTTATATTCAACGGTATTTTTATTTTTATTAGTTGACAGCGCAAAAAATGTTATACGAGACTCGATCGGTCAGTGCCTTACTGGAACAATTAGCAAAAAATAGCAAAACTCGCCCCTTCGGGCCTCGTTCTTCTAACTTTTTTTCGGTCTGTTGTAAGGCACTTACTGATATTATAACGTAATATACTACTGGCAATCCTCCAATTTTGGTTTGGGAACATTTTTTACAGCTAGAAAAATTGCTCAAATTTGTAATCATAGAAATAGACGATAATCTGGCAGGGTGTCAAAAGGACAAAATTTGGTATAAATCGCTGCTAAAGTTCAGTGGCTTGGATGTTTGGGTGGAGGATGAACCAAGTTTACGCCCACTTAGATTTTAAGATGGGCCCGTTATATTACCTCCACGTCGTGTGCGTCTAGTCTTGTTACCCTACCTTGTAGATCAGTCTGCAATGTTGTATCCAAAAGCCGAATGGTCACCCGGCTCAGTACCGAGTCAGTGAACTGCGAAGTTCCGGCTATCCAAGGATTCGAACCAAGGAGTTGCTTATTTAAGTTTGGTCTTCTATCCACTGCACCGCCAACGTCATGTAATCAGTGGTTATTAATTAATATGGTACCATCCATATAGTCATGACGCGATCAGATTTTTTTAGAATGTATTTAAAAACATTCAAGAGATCTCTAAAACTAGTTATTTAGACCACAAGTGTTAGAAGTGCAACTTGTTTTCATAAGTGTGGAGGGTTATTAAACGAGGCGCAGTCAAATTTAATCATCCACAGCTCCACACGCGTGAAAAATAAGCACGCTAACACGAGTTGTCTGTAAGATTTTTTAAAATTTTATTAAATACTCAAGTTCAAGCCCATTTTGAATAGAATTTTATTTGCCTCCATTTTAGTAAAATCCATAAAAAATGCAGATGAAAGTCTCTACAGAATGCCATCATTCGGAAGTGATGTAAAGCCGTGGGTCCCATGTTACTACGATGTATAGCATGTAAAAGATCCCTTGCTAGGGTTGGAACTCTAAGTAGGACTTTGACCATATGACCAAATCAGTCGGTGTCTACGGTACCTGGTACTCTGTATGCCTAGACCTTGTCCATTAACAAACAAACAAACAAAATCCATTGGTCAGTTCTGGTAACTAAGGAAACGTCTTTATTTATTGAAATCTGTAATTTGTTCACGCCAAAATAAAAATTAATAAATGAATAACTAATTTGTTTCTAAAATCGTTCATTCCTAATCTAAAAGCAAAGTGTCACTTTTTCCAATCATCGAAAAAAGTGACCCTGAACACCCCTGAAATCCCTGAAATCACACCCTGAAATTAATTTTAAAAAACCTATTTTTTTAAATTAAATTAAAAAATATATATTTCAGTATTATACCTAAATTGTCATGTGTGAAACAAAACAATAGTTATTTACCAATAATTAGTTTAACTAATAAATATTTAAAATTTTGTAGCTATAAATTACCTCTTCGCACATTGAAATTTAAGTATAAAAGTGAGTAGATAAAAACAAAGCGGTATTAAACCGGTATTAAAAATTGTGAGAACGGAGTAGCAGCCTTATTTTTAGATCATGCAATTGTTAGACTTCCAAATAAAAAATTTGAGCAGTCAATCACGCCGTTTAGGTCGTAGTGTACGCACCTAATAATTTGATTTACTTTTATTAATCAAAAAAGCATCCCTACGTCTGCATATGAAATAGCAGAAACGATCTCAGATTATGCAAACATGGTTGTACTGATTCTGGATGCACAAAATTAATTTTTATGCTTTATTATTAATAATTTTAGTATAATCGGGTGGTACCAAAATTCTTTTAACTGCAACGTGCACTTGCGAGGTTTTGCTCCGATTTTTAATTCCATTTTATAAATCTGATAATCTCCACCTAATGCAATTAATCTGAGGTCGAGTATTATTCAATTAAAACCTTTGTGTTATAAAACCAGTGCTAGCAATACACGATGGAGTCAATATGTGCAAACTGAAGTGCATCCTTGCAGAATAATGCATAATTTGTCGGTTTTGGGGGCTGCCCCAGTT
Source organism: Agriotes lineatus (assembly GCA_940337035.1). Taxonomy (NCBI): domain Eukaryota; kingdom Metazoa; phylum Arthropoda; class Insecta; order Coleoptera; family Elateridae; genus Agriotes; species Agriotes lineatus. The sequence goes on from CALNHX010002608.1 coordinate 111,380, forward strand.
TCAAACGGGTAAGGAAATATTTTTTCAAATCCTGTGTTTATGAATACGAATTTTAAAAGTCAAGTTTGATATTAATTTCTTTGTACTTCGCGTAACATACTAACTATAATAGCCATTTAGAGGAAAGCCACTTACCGTGGAAGATTAGAAGATTATATTATCCAAGCCTATGTAAAGTATATAAATATTAACGTTAACCTGATACGCAGGAAGTAAGTGCAATCAGAACTAACTGTGACAGTTTCAATGTAAACAGTTGTGTTAATGTTTTAGAAGATTTAGCATTAAGTCAAGTGCCGTTATTTACTACGAATGGAATTAAATATGTTGATAATGTCCATCACTTTGGATTGGTTTGTATTTTTAGGGGAAAAAAAATTTTGTTCGACAACAGGAAAAAGTTTTCAAAACGTTTTGAAAGCAATAATTTCGTTGTTTTACTCTTATTAGGAGTACATAACTCAAATCTTCTTATACACTTATTCGTGATAGAAATATTAAAGAAAATATTTTGAAAAATGTTGCCCAACCATGGCCAATTTGACCATTTATTATTATTATCATCTATTTCTAAATGCGTAGAAAACTTATTGTGCTATCCAGTGTTTTCAGGCATCACAGATGTATTCTGGTTTTCTCAAAGAAACCCAGATTATGTCTATAGAGATATTAATTAGCATTTCGTGTTCGATTATTGTTTCCCCTAAGTGTTTTGTCGAACAGTTCTAACTTCTTCACAATAGTGTTATCCATACTTCCCGTATGAGTTTGCGATGATTTCCTCGTAGCCAGCTTTTATAGTTTGCTTCTTGACAGTGTTCTAGACGTCTAGCCTACATTACAAGTGGGCTCCGGCCTTGTCAACTATATTATATTGACAGATTTTGCTCATTTACCAACTTTTTCGTTGTTTTGTGATCATCCATTCGTTCACATTTGACTCATGGAGAGAAATGGTTAAAATACAATAACAATATAGTTTTTAATAATATAAGATATAAGATTGATGATGCCGATGTATATTTACCTGCAGCATTCGTATCGTCATTGACTGCTCAGGTTTTGAGAGGAAGGTTTTTCCATCTTCTCCCGCTGAGGAAGTTTCGATGATGGAGGTTCCAGAACCCCTCCACTTCCAGTACCTTGTTGCTTTCCCGCTTCTTCTTTTTTGTCCCTTTCCTTTTCTTCTTATCCAGTTTCGTGAATGCGTCCCAGAAGACGTTCAGGTAGGGCCTACAACTTAAGTCCTGTAGCTGGCTTTATGACTGCTTGGGAATGGCGATGACTACCTGCTATCTCTTAGGTTCCGGCTTTGATGTAAAGCCCCTAGAGGTGCAGTCCCCCCTTCTTCGATTTCATCAATTTTCTTGAGTAGGGAAGCTTTAATTCGTCCTGCCTGCTCATGTGTTGGAGTGACGTCTGGGTATCCATCTGGAATAATTACCATATTCATCCTCGAGAACACCTCTATATATGTATATAGGGGCAGGTTCTTTCCCCTTGCTCATTTTGTTATTTTGCGGTATTTGCGCCTATCCTGGTTTTTGAAGTTCTAGGTTGTGACTAATTACTTGCTACACCGATGACACTATATCTCCAGTTCCTGCTTCTGGCAGTCGTTGGCGCTAAAGTGTAGGCTTCGCAGCGCCTGATAGTTTTCGTATTCTGCTGGATCCACCCACGATCCTCCAGCTGATATTTGGGTAAAGCGGCTAAATACGACGGAGCTGCGCCAGGTCCTCTGAATAAATCATTAATGATACTGCTCTCCTAGCGTCATTCAGCCCTCATCACGATGTCTGCCACCTTGGCTGGCGGGATATTTATCGTCTTCCCAGTCTAGATCCGCTGGGTTTCTTTTCAACAGAGCCACTACGAGTAGGATGCAATCGCATGTCACCAAGTTCAGAAGGTGATACCCAACGGTCTTGGGATCATAGAGGTTAATATGCAATGCCTTTGTTTGCCCTTGTAGCTGACTCTCTATGTCGGGTCAATTGAATGCCGGATTTCGACTTTCAATCAGCCACACTTTACTGTTTAAATAGCGTTAATACAGGCAACGGGCGTTGGGAAGCCAACGATAAAAATAACCTCCGATTAGCTCGCGACTAACTCGGCGTTCGGATGAGGTTTACCAGATCTCGACCATTCGGCTATACTGAGCCGGTATGAACACATTGGTATTACTCTTAATAATTGGGTGGGTGCTATTGCATATAGTCAGCTAGGTGTCTAGTATCTACAGCATCTGCAGTTGCCGAAAGGCGAATCTCGGTGACGGGAGGGTTTTTTATTTAACTGCAGCACTCAAGTAGACTTTGGCTTACTTAAAGCATCGGCCAATGAAACACAACGTGCTGAATATTAAAAGTGCAATTATTTCACAAGAGAAATATCAAAATGTGAGATTGAATGTCAAGTAAACCTAACTCATTCTTAAAATGGTCACCGTAGCTACATCTAATGCGGAGCCGCACTAAACCGTTAAAAGGCACCACACAGGAGGTTTTCATTACAGAAACGTTCATAATAACTTTTAAGGGCTTTGGAAGATGAAGTTCCAAATGCCTGTTTTAAAAAACGTTCCTAACACACTCGATCCTCTATTTGACCATCATAGTGATCATTTAAAAAAAGTTAAGTATGGTTGTACTTACTGCCTCTTTTGGTAATATTTTTAGTCTTAATTGCAGTTTATTGGTTTATTGATTTTCAAGACAAAAATAAATCACTGAATCATAAAGTTTTGGTTAGTCGTTATATCAAAAAATTTTGCCGAGTGATCTTACATCGTGACATGTCTTGTCTTGAAATGACACTCCTGTCTTGATATTGCCTTGAAATTAATGTAAATCAAGAACGTTTCTTTATTTTCCGGCAACGCTAAGTGTAGAATATTCTGTAAATTTTGTTAATGTACAGTCGTGTGCAAATAAATCTGGGACAGTGTTTTTTTCACATGCAGATTCAGTTAAGAATTGAAGAATATCTCCATGGATTTCCTGCTATCAGAAAGAGTTACATTAAACTTTAACAGGTACTGAAACCCGTAACTCTTTCTGATAAGAGGAAATCCATGGAAATATTCTTCAAATTCTTAACTGAATCTGCATGTGAAAAAAACACTGTCCCAGATTTATTTGCACACGACTGTACTTTTTAGAATCTGCCTGCGCGATTTTCGAAAAAACTGATTGAGAAAGGTGATCTGTCATATCCTCTATATTTAAAATTATTTTAGCGAACTTGAGACGGAGCAGCATTTACTAGCATGGAACATTCCTCCTTCGGAATTAGTGCACATTCCTGAGCATTGGCTAGTGTATCCAGAACCCGAAGCCTCAATACACTATCTACTAGGCCTGCTCTACATAGGTTTCTTTTTCATGTCAACAATTGGAAATGGTCTCGTGATTTGGATTTTCTCAACGTAAGTAAATAGTAATACTGTATGTAATATAAATAATAAAATGAAGAACTTGTAGTCTTCCCCACAAATTTATATGTAATATAAACGAGACTTTAATAGCTCCTCCGGCCACTTTTCAGATCCTAGCCCTCATCTTATAATCAGACTATTTATTTTGAAATTTTACTTTTTTCTAACAATATAATTTACTCTACTTCAGATCCAAAAGCTTAAAAACAGCTTCCAACATGTTCATAGTCAACTTGGCATTTTGCGACTTCTTCATGATGCTGAAGACTCCTATCTTCGTGTATAACTCGTTCAATCGTGGATACGCGTTGGGGCATATAGGATGCCAGATTTTCGCGTTTATGGGCTCATTGTCGGGAATTGGGGCTGGCATGACGAACGCTTGCATCGCGTACGACAGATATTCTACAATCTCCAACCCTCTCGAAGGCAAACTAACTCGCACAAAAGCCTTAGTTATGATAGTATGCATATGGACGTACACCATTCCTTGGGGAATTCTACCTTTATTCGAAGTCTGGGGTAGGTTTGTTCCAGGTAAGCATATAAGTAAACGAATTACAACAAGCAGTCGTTCATTACTTGTACTTAACTAACGTAATAGCCCCACTTATGTTTCTCCTTTTTCTTGTTTACAGAGGGATTTCTTACGGCGTGTTCCTTCGATTACCTAATGGACACTTTCGATAATCACATGTTCGTCGCTGTTATCTTCACGTTTTCGTACGCTATTCCCATGTCTTTAATCATCTACTTCTACAGCCAGATAGTGAAGCATGTTGTCGACCATGAAAAGGCCTTGAAGGAGCAAGTATGAAACTTCCACCATGCCAACTTGTCAACTCCACACTATCTCCATTGCAGGCAAAGAAGATGAACGTGGATTCCTTACGCAGCAACCAAAATCTACAAAATCAGTCGGCTGAAATTAGAATTGCCAAAGTGGCCGTGACTATCTGCTTCCTGTTCGTTGCCTCGTGGACACCCTATGCAGTGTTGGCAATGATAGGGGCCTTCGGAGACCAGTCTCTGCTAACCCCTGGAGTCACCATGATACCCGCTTGTGCCTGCAAATTCGTCGCATGTTTGGATCCGTACGTGTACGCTCTGAGCCACCCACGTTATAGGTTTGTTATTTTATTTTCTGGGTTGATGCGTACACAGTAGTATAAATACTGCGAATTCAGTATCTTCTTGGTACTTACTATATACTTCCTGCTTTCAGACTGGAATTGCAGAATAGACTGCCTTGGTTAGCTATTAAGGAGGACGCTCCTTCCGAAACGCAATCTGTGACGACGACTACTACCGCTGCAGTTGCAACAACGCCCCCTGCAACAGCTTAGAAAACGACGCTGCTCGAAAAATGCTCTAGTCCACGGATGCATATTTGATTTGTTCTTGTAGTTACCTTACTAAGTTTACCTATTGACTAAGACATCAACCAGTTACAGAATGTGTTATGCCGAATACCGTTAATCTTATTGTATATTTTTGCAATGTTTAAAAATGCTAACAATCCAAGCAAAATAAATTATTCAGCATTTCAAATATGTACTACGTAGGTACAGAAAAATATCTATTACTTTGGAGTTAATTTATTAAAAAACGAGACTTCAATTTCAACTTCAACTTGTTAAACATTATTAGAAAACTGATAATACTCAAATGCAACCATCGATTTAAATTAGATGGACTATATTAATCCTATAATTACTAACAACAAAGGAAGATCAGGGAAAGGTCGTTGGCCGCTTACATGCCACAAATAAATGAAAAATTGATGCAACTTTGCTTCCAAAACACTACATTGATATATCATAATTATATTAGAGTTGTTGCTTTTGCAAATTTGTTTCATATTATTTATATCAATTGTTAATAAAAAGCTTGCTTCAGGGGCTGAAGGATATGAAAGGCACAAAGCGGTAAGTCTAACTTGTAGGAAAAATGCTGTAGTCTCTTTCCCATTACAATCCTGGCTTGGAGCCGACCCCGATCGCGCTTGCATGCACGAAAATCGAGGGCGATTTTCACGCGTAAACACATTCTTTTGGGTTCGCAAAAGCTTCTTACAGATGAACGCAAACCTCATCGCGTTGCACTGCAATAGTTATTAACGACATAAGGCCGTTAGTAGGCATCTAACAGGCTAATGAATTTATCCGAGTTAGTTAGATACGATAACGGCCGTATGTCGTACAAAAATTGAAATTTTAGAGCAATTTAAATGAAAAAGTTAAATTGTATTAGTAACGAGTGTTAGAATACGCGTCTTAGCAGGGTCACATATGGAAAAAAATTACGTTTGGCAATACTGAAATGTATTGTTGGTGACACTGTAATTCTATGTCAAATTCTAGGTTAGCAGGTTAGGTTTTGCGTCAGTTTTGGCACAGACTGACGCAAAACTTAACCTGCTAACCTCGAATTTGACATAGACTTACAGTGCCACCAACAATACATTTCAGTATTGCTGTTAAGGACTTTATAAACGTTTGCCGCCTCTCTTGCATTCTGAATTCATACTGTGCGCAGTAGTCTGCCGGGCGGGCTTCCGATTCTAAAAACTCACTTACAAATCCGTCTGTCAGCGAGACAGCACGCGAAAAGGTCCGCTCTGCGAAAGTAATTATTGTTCACATGTTTAAATGTTAAACTGTTCGTGTAAATTTATAGCAAATAAATTACCTACTTTGCTTTCAACGAGTGTATAATTCAGTGAAGAAATAAAATCAATACAGTCCATTAACGTCCAAAGCGAGCTAGCAATCAGGAATTTTCCAAAATAACGGAAAACTGAGAGGTTCCCCAACATTGTTCCTTCGAGCCGCATGGATCATCGGCCCGGATTCGCAGTTGTACAAGGCAAGTAAGTACAACACGCAGTTTCAATCGTGTCAAATTCGTCCCTAACGAGAGGAACGAGAGGAAGGAAGACAGCATACGGTGCTAGCAACGTGAGAGCGAGAAAGCCAAACGCCGAGTCTCGCGGCAACGTGCAGGTGTGCAGGCAGCGGCCAGCTGCAGACGAGACGGCAGTTCAAACCACAGAAACGAAAAAGGCGGCACACACACCAATATCAATGTAAGCCTGATTTCCTTTGTGAGATTTCCTATGCATGAATTTGGTTTTCTATCATCTGTGTTATGCATGTGCATAATTTCAGCTGCGTATTATTGCGTAAACAAATGGTTTATGAGTCATATAAACATTTTAATTGCGTGAAATGCCAAGCTATTTCGTTTGTTCGCGATATCCCCTGCATGTCATATTGCAATCGAATCAGTCACAAGTTAATAATCTCGCGTTGTACCAGGGTCGTTTTCTGCGTCGTTAGCGCCAAGTTTCTCGCGTCGTTATCAGCGCTGTCTGCGTTGTAAACAAATTCCGTGCCAGTGGCGTACGAAAAGTTAGTTCTATCTGCTAAATTTTTTTAATTTCAACAATTATGGATCCACTTGTAAGAGTACGAGGCTCTATCAAAGGCAAGCTTACGCGCTTCGCAAATCACGTGCAATCTTTGCACACAATTCACGATGAAGATCAATTCTTATCTAGCGCTCAGATTGTTCAATTGCAGAAAAGATTGGATGCTATAGCCACCGTGTTATCAGAATATTATGCGGTTCATGAACAAATTTTAGACACCAGTAAGGATGTAGAATCTGAAATGCAGCAACAAGTCGAATTTGAAGACTCTTATTTTCTTGCAGTTTCACAAGCTGAATGTTTGATTAATGAATACAACAAACAGTCTGATGTTGCACCAGATCGTTCTGGATCTCCTAACGGTAGCGTGAGGTCAACGCATTCAAATTGCAGTTCGCATTGCAATAATCGAGCTGTACGCCTTCCTACCATTTCGATTCCCAAATATGCAGGGAACGTGTCAGAGTGGTTGGAATTTCGTGAGATTTTTATTAGCTTAATTCATAAGAATCAAACGCTAACTAATATTCAAAAACTGCATTACTTAAAGGCTAGTTTACAGGGTGATGCAAGCCAAATTATAAAAAGTTTAGAGTTTACTGCGAGTAATTATATTCTAGCTTGGGATGCATTGTGTAATCGTTACAATGATCCAAAAATTCTGATTCATAACCACCTCAATGCTATTTTTGAACTTGAATCGTGCAGTAAGGAATCTGCAACTAAATTACGTACTATTAGCGATATGTTATTCAAACATTTTACAGCAATTAAATCGTTAGCAACCAAAAGCGATCATCTGATGTTCAATATTTCAAATTCTACAAGTAGTAAGGCTACCAAGCGTAGCATCTTGTCTGAAATATCGCAGATATTTGACCCGCTGGGTCTGCTAAGTCCATGCACCATGGGTGCCAAGGTTTTTTTGCAACAACTTTGGATGGAAAAGTTGAATTGGGATGAACCCGTTCCCAGCGCCATACAAGAAAAATGGTGTACATATCGGCGTGATCTTCTCATGCTCAATGATTTAGCAATTCCTCGTCACGTCCTCTGTCGGCGCGTGATTGAGATAGAACTCCATGGTTTCTGCGACGCTTCCAACAATGGTTAGGTTCGTCGATATACCTCCGTTCCAAGAATCAGGAAGGGGAAGTACAAGTTCACCTTCTCTGCTCCAAGGCCAAGGTAGCCCCTTTAAAGCCCTTGACAATTCCGAAGCTCGAGCTCTGCGGAGCTGTTCTTCTAAGTAAACTTTCCGTGCAAGTCATAAAGGCACTTGATTTGCCCATATCTAGAATTGTTTTCTGGACAGATTCCACAATAGTGCTAGGATGGTTGAAAACCAGTCCAAATCTTCTTAAAACCTTTGTGTGCAACAGAGTTGCAGATGTTCAGCAACTCACTTCTGATGCCACTTGGAGGCATGTTCCTACCGCGTCGAATCCTGCTGATCTTCTCACTAGGAGAGTCACTCCTTTAGTTTTAAAAGAATTAAGCCTTTGGTGGCATGGTCCCGCCTGGCTAAGCGAAGGTGAGGCATCTTGGCCTACTTCCAGACATGTTCGTGCTGAGCTTCCAGAATTCAAAAAAGAAGTTCAGAGTTTTTCTGTAACCTCTGTTGAACCATTTCCGTTCAATCAGTATTCAAGTTTGGCTCGCTTACAACGAGTTACAGCTTATTGCTTTCGTTTTTATAACAATGCGCGGACCCCCAAAGCTGATCGTCTTTCTGGGCCCCTTTCTACAGATGAACTGCAAGCATCCCTTGTAAGGCTTGCAAGGTTTTCACAACGAGAGTCATTTCCTGACGAATTCAAGCTGTTGTCACAGAACAAGCCTGTGAAACAATCTTCTGCCTTGATATCCTTGAATCCTTTTCTCGATTCCAAGGGACTGCTAAGAGTTGGTGGTAGGCTCCACAACTCTCAATTACCTTTTGACAAGAAGTTTCCTCTAGTGATTTCTGGCAACCATCCATTCGCCAAACTCCTAGTTTCGCATGAGCATCTTCGGCTTCTCCATGCCGGACCTCAAATGCTGTTAGCTAATCTCAGAGAACGATATTGGATTACCTCTGGCAGAAACATAGTCAAGCAAGTGGTTCATCAATGCTTGCGGTGTTTTAGATTCTCTCCTAAGTTAACCGAACCCATAATGGGAGATCTGCCAGCCTCTCGTATTCAATCATCGCCCCCATTTCATACGACTGGTATCGATTATGGTGGACCGTTTATGATAAAGGATCGCAAGGGACGTGGTTCTAAACTAGTAAAGTCCTACCTTTGTCTATTCGTTTGTTTTGTCACAAAAGCAGTGCACCTTGAATTGGTCGCTGACCTTTCTACTGAAGCCTTCTTAATGGCCTTTCGCAGGTTTGTAGCTCGTCGAGGCAAACCGCTCCATGTCTATTCAGACAATGGCACTAATTTTGTCGGCGCTAATTCCGAATTAATCGAATTAGGCAATTTTCTTGCGGAACAAGGCCTGTCTATTTCCGAATCAGTCGCGAGCGACGGAGTAGCTTGGCATTTTATACCCGCGCACAGTCCCCACTTTGGCGGATTGTGGGAGGCCGGAATTAAGTCCTCCAAACATCACATACGGCGCGTTATAGGTAACGCTAGTCTAAATTACGATGAATTTTGCACTTTGCTGGCACAGGTGGAAGCGACCTTAAACTCCCGACCCCTGTCTCCTTTGTCCTCTGATCCAAACGACCTTCAGCCTTTGACTCCTGCTCATTTCCTGATTGGTCGTCCGTTGGTGTCACTGCCTGATCCCAACGTTACTGAGATAGCCGAGTCTCGGCTGTCTAAATACCAGAGAATACAACAACTTCACCAGAATGTGTGGAAGAGATGGAGTAAAGAGTACATCTCGGAACTCCAACAGCGCACCAAATGGCGCACGCATCTTTCGGACCTCCAGCCTGGTTCCATGGTCCTCATCAAGGATGACAATCTACCCCCTCTGAAGTGGAGGTTAGGCCGGGTCACCGAGCTGCACCCTGGCCTTGACGGCGTTACGCGTGTGGCGTCAGTGAACACTGTGTCAGGAATCGTGAAACGATCCTTCGCCAAATTGTGCCCGCTACCTAGTGTTGTGAACTAGTGCGTTAGCGTTCAGCGCAGTGTTCGTAAGGCCTTTTGGCTCCCCATTGTTCGGGTTTTCTTGTACTCGATTAAGATCCATGTACTATTATGCTTTGTATATGTGTGTGTTCATGTTGCATGTTTTACTCTAGCTGTTACATGTCAACTCTGTACTGTTTTATTTGAAAGGTTACCCTTTCCAAGGCGGGCGGTATGTTAAGGACTTTATAAACTTTTGCCGCCTCTCTTGCATTCTGAATTCATACTGTGCGCAGTAGACTGCCGGACGGGCTTCCGATTCTAAAAACTCACTTACAAATCCGTCTGTCAGCGAGACAGCACGCGAAAAGGTCCGCTCTGCGAAAGTAATTATTGTTCACATGTTTAAATGTTAAACTGTTCGTGTAAATTTATAGCAAATAAATTACCTACTTTGCTTTCAACGAGTGTATAATTCAGTGAAGAAATAAAATCAATACAGTCCATTAACGTCCAAGGCGAGCTAGCAATCAGGAATTTTCCAAAATAACGGAAAACTGAGAGGCTCCCCAACAATTGCCAATGTTAAAATGTTACTGTTCTGTTATTTCTTAACGACCTAGGCTGTTAAATATACTTTTCAGTCAGGTTGACAGTTTTGTTATTGACAAATAACAAGTAGGTGTTATGAATTTTTTTTTACCTGGAAGTGCTATACTAAATTTCAAATAAGAATGCAGCAGATGGCGCTCTAAACTCAAACTCAGTTTTACACTAGGCAATGTAAGTTTATTTGACTGCTCATGTTTTACAATAATTTTGTCTTATATAATTCAGATAAAGGTAGGCCAGCCTTTTTGGTCCACTATTTATAGGTTTTCCTTTTATACTTTTAGGATTCATAACTAATGTCAAATTTAAAAAAAATATATTTGATTTTCAGATGGTTGTAATGATGACTTTGTTCCGACCAATCACGGTCATAGTTATGATTATTATATACTTAGTTCCAACTACTGCATGCTTATTTGAAATTTAGTACAGTTGCCCTTGAATCAAGCACGCCTTAGATTGTAGCGATGTGTCGATCCGGTCGGATTCGATACAAAGGATCGAATCCGGGGCAGGATCGATTTGGATCGAGTCCAAGTATCGGTCCGGATTCGTTCCGAGGAACGAAAAGGTCGCGAGGCGTCAATTCATTCATTCCCTTGGCATTCCGTTATTCAATCCATTTCAATACAGAATACAATACAATGTGTCGATGGTGTTCGTTTTAAAGGCTCGACGTCGACAGGCGAAACATGATACGGCCGAAGTTGCCATGCTTTTTTATCAATTATCAGTGATTTATTGCTTTTGGCGGCTTTGTATGTGCCCAATTGATGTCTGAGACATATAAACATACTGAATTACCGACTGCGTGACCACTCACCAAAACAAAGATACTCGCGTTGTTCGTTCCGGGTCCGGAATGACCGAGGACCCCGGGAGTCTCAAAAGCACATTCAATTTCGATGTCGATCCGAGGATCGAGTCCGATGGACTCGATCCACTTGCGGAATGGGATTGGAATGACCGAGTCCGCAAAAGTATCGAAACTTCCCATCACTATTAGATTGCGTTTTCCAAATCTTAGATGGTGTGATGTTGGTAACTTCACACCTGACGTCATAGTCCAAGAGCCAGCAACGGGTTTGCTTACAGTATTTTTAACAAGTTTCTAACTGTTATGGAAGGTCCCTTTGAATATACTGAGTAGGGAACTCGAAGTCTGGCAAGCCTGTGGTGGTGGTTTTGGCCCCCTTGCGTCCTTGAAGGATGGAAAAAAATAAGAAAAATGTATAACAAGTCTGGCTCTTTGCTATGTTAAAGGTAATCATATCTTATGTAAATTAACAAATTGACAGACGCTTTCGCCGATGGTAAGTTTTCCCCAGATTCACATAAAGTTGCATAATAAACTTAACCATTTACTGTAAAATATCGAGAGATCCAAAACAACGGATCCTCAGCGGGCTGTGGAAATTCAAACGTGTGAATAATAAGTTGGTGGCACTGTAAGTCTGTAAAATTCGAGGTTACTAGGTTAGGTGTTCCGTCAGTTTTGACACAGACTGACGCAAAATCTAACCTGCTAACCTCGAATTTGACATAGACTTACAGTGTTACCAGCAATTATTGCTAGGTTTTGTGTCAGTTTTGACACATTATTTTTTTCCGCCCCTTAAGGGGGCTAAACCCACTACCGCAGGCTTGCCAGACTACGGGTTTCCTTCTCAGTATATTCAAAGGGACCTTCCACAACAGTTACAGACTTGTTAAAAATACTGTAAGAAATCCGTTGCTGGCTCTTGGACTATTACGGGAAGTCCTGGCATCTTTTGTCGCTGTGTTGGGCGTCTTCGACGGCTAACGTCACCAGTCCACTATGTAAATGGCAGCAAATCCAAATACTGCTGGTTGCACGCCTCTGCTATTTATTTCGCCTTTGGGCTATTTTCGCATAACGCACTTAAAAGAGCCAGGAAATAAGACTATGATCTGATACATTCCTCACTTTTAAATCATACAGTCTTTTAAGATATTGAAGTACTTAAATATGGGATCTATCAAAGTCGATTAATTCTCTGTAACTCTAGTTGGCTCTGTTACAATTTGACTAAACCCCAGCGACTCAAGGCAGACCGTCACAGAGTTATTTGGATGTACAAGCACATCTACATTGATATCACCTAATAGTAGAGAGGCCAAACTAAATTAACTCGTCAAATAACGATTTTCGTGGGACTGAGTAGGTTTATACCGACAAGTGGTATCTTCTTATTCGGTGGTGTTTCCTGAGTATGAATAATCATGTTGTCGGTTTCTCAGCCTGTGGAGTGAGGAGCTATGACGTCACAAAGATGGCCATTCTTGGTTCCAGGGTTTAACCCAAACCTCCAAAAAGAAAGTTCTACCCAGCAGCAAACTGTTTAGTACCCTCCTCTTAGTAAGTGGTAAAAAGTTGCACAACATTGCGCGTCGGGTTTAGGCGGGAGGGGGGGGGGGGGGGAGAAAGCTAGAAATGTAGTAAAATGGTAGGTTTCAACAGTTTTTCGCGAATATCTCGTTAACTGTGAGGTTTAGCGCAAAATTTATCTTATATAAAATTAATCCATATTTAATTTACAATAAAAATGGTCTCATGCATTTTTGACTTCTAGACAAGTGTTATGGAGATATTGAGGGGGCAATGATGTCATTATTTTCTAGTTAGCTTGAGATTCATCCAACTCACTTGAAAATGAGTATGTTTCGTTATAAAAAGTACTTAGTAACGCATCATTAACATAGGAACATTTGTATGTATGTATGTACATATGTAAGCCTATGTGTATGAATCTGACAATATATCTACATTGCTCTCCTCCTTTGTCGTTTTTATCTTCAGTTTGCTTATTTTTCCTTTTAAATTATTCATCATATCGTTTTCCTCTTTCCCATTTGAGCTTTTATAATTAAAGCTACTTAAATTACCTTCATCTTTTGTCATATTTTTCTAAAAATATAAAATCATGTGGATAGCATTGGAAAGTGGTATGTACAACGTACATGGTAGTTACATACATAATAATAAATTACAGCAATCAGTAACCTAAAAATCGTTAAGCTCTTTTTCATGTTGAAGATTATCTTCATCGATGCCGTCGTCAATAATTAGTGCATCTCTGTTGGTGAACCTATGTTCGAAGCAATTCTTGCACATATTTGAGCATTTCTACCCACTGTGACGACGCTCACAGTTTCTGACATACCCTGTATTACAAGTGCAAACAATGAGGGAGAGCAATTTTTCAGGATCAGCTGCCTTTGTGGTTGCAACTGGACGCAAATAACCACGAATCCTTTTCCAACCCCATTTTAGTGAATCTTTATTGACATTGAGCCATTGCTGCACTTGATGGTAAACTCTATAAGAGTGTTGTTGTCCAGCTGCTGAAGTAGAAGAAAGTACAGCCAACCTCAAATTTGTGTGTACAGGCTCCTTTGCGATGGTCTGCAAGTAACATAGAAGGCGCAGAGTATCCAAATTATCTGCATTTGTTGATGCAAATATCGAAAGGAAAAAATGGTTCCAGCATCAGCTAGCGCATCTGGGTCTGCATTTGGGTTGTTAAAAGTCCACAGCTTTGTGTAAAGCTCCTTGCCACTTTGCACTTTTTCAGAAAGCGTTATTTTTCCCTTTCTATAAATTGAAGAAACGGTATCACATCCGTCGAAAGTGTAAGCTGTCAAGCGAACATCTTTCATTTTCTCGATACCAAGCTGTATGCACCAGTGCAGTAAACGTTTTCTTCTTGGTTACCTTTCTTCGGTACAATCATCTTCAACTGTTTGTTGGCTGGAGCATGAACAACCAACAAGACCAATAAATCGGTGTCATTGCCAATTACGATAGCCTCTGTTTTCTTCTTTGATTCGTCAATTGCTGTAAAACCGATCTTGATGTCAGCACCACCTTCTGCCTGAATCGCTTTGCAGCCAGCTTGCTGTTGTGTACAGTGATTAGAGCAATCAGTTGCATCTTGTTTTTAGTAATAGTTAGAAATTTTGCTTGTTCAAGAGTGTGATTAATTCCATCTTCCACTTTCACTTCAACATGTGTAGTAGTGGATGATCTGCGCAAATGTACGAGTATGTCGTCTTTGGTGCTGGGTGCTTCACCATAACCATTTAGCGAATATTACGAGTTCATAGGCGTAATTTTAGAATTTTTGCCAAATAGAAAAAGTTAAATTTTTCCCCCTTCCATATCTCCGTAATCCTTTACTGGACTGCAATAATGCATAAGACCATTTTTATTGTAAATTAAATGTAGATTAATTTTGTCTAAAGTAAAGTTCACAGTAAACTTCACAGGTAACGAGATATTTGCAAAAAACTGTTGAAACCTACCATTTTACCACCTTTGTGACGTCATAGCTCCTCACTCCACAGGCTAAGAAAGCGACAACAGAAGTTTTTCTACTGAGAAAACACCGCTAATTACGATGGTATCACTTGTCTGTATAAACCTACTCAGTCCCACGAAAATAAATTTTAATTCACTTGGCCTCCCTACTATAACAATGATGTTATTATACATATTTACTAAGTAATTCAGGCAACATGTTATCAAAAGCCGTTGCACATTCTGCAGTACTCTGAGAGGGTGGACGATAAAATATGCAGAAAGCGATAACATGTCTGATTTTCATCCACATAAATTCAATAGAACCTCCAGTGTTTAAATCAATGTCAAGAATTTTTACATTATAAATCAGATTTAACATACACGCCACGCCCCCCACCTCGATGATCAGGATCCCCACGATAAAAATAAAAATTGTCAATATCAACTACATCTGATGGAATGTTAGCTCCCAACCATATTTCAGATATCCCTATAATATCAAATTCTTCAAAAGTTATAACATCCACTAAAGCGTCAAATTTTGAAAGTATTAATTGAGCATTAAGATTACAAATTTTTACAAAATTCTGAGTATTGTTACTAATTATAGTTAATTCTTCTGCGCAAATTTAAAGTGAAATTTATTCTAATAGGAAATGTTTTATCATTGGCAGAATGACTTGTACATATGGTAGAGTCATTCTTATTATTATGTCTGACACAATTTATACATATTTTTCATTTGCATTTGCATTACAGTTTTTGGAAAGATGATCCCCGAGAACAATTTAAGCATACATGTTTGGATTTACATTCATTTGCAATGTGACTAAAAGCCAGGCACTTATGACACTGAATAACTTGCACATAATCTTCCATACCACATTTTTCCAGCCGAGTCAAAGAAAACCATTTTTTATACATATGCATGGAGACTGAGCTCTGGATACACCTCTATTATCAAATGTTGACAATTTGCAATAGTCAGTTTAGTAACAAACCTTATTTCAGAAGAATTGAAGGAAACAATAGTAGTTTGTACACCAAGGCACTGAAGTTTAGCTTTTTATGACGAATGTGGATTTAGTTGGCAAAGCCCGAATGGCTAAGGCAAATACATCACATTTCTGCATCACTGTCGAGATCATCTCCAAACTTTAAATTTTTCAATAACAACCTAGGATTATATATTTTTTATTTACTCTTGAAGTTTGACTAAATCGTTTTGATTATTATAGAATACCACAACATCATTCTTAATTTCCTTTGTATTATTTACAGATATTTTTAATTACGGATTAATTGTTTTCATTATAGAATATTCTACGTTTTTGATAGATTCTTTGTCATCTGATTTGATTAGAAGCACACTTGTATTATCAGTTGGTGGTTGTTTCAGGACGTTGCTATAGGACATAAACTGTTGGCCAGAGTTTTGTACCTGATGATTGATAAATTTAGTTGTTTTTTTCGCCCGACTGTTTTCAATGGCAATGGTTTTTGATTTCAGAAAATTATTAGAGAAATCAAGCTTGTAAAGCTAGCTTCCGTTTGAATTTGAGTAATTTAATATTAAATAATATATGCAAATTTAAACGTCGCCGACCTTTAGCGTTATCAAGAACCCAGCGTGTTCCAGGGAGATAAGCTAGTGCAGACCGAAGTTCCGCCCGTGATAACAGCGCTAGACAAAGAAAAGCCGCGCGCCGCCTCCCCACCTATGAACATCCAAAGCCGTATAAAAGCGGTTGCAGAGCTCATTTAGACAAATTTTCCAGACCGATTTTCCAGTCCGACTCCCGTTCCCGATCATCCCTTCCTGTGTTCCTGTCCGGTACGAAGAGATTACAGAGATTTTCCTTCCAATAGGTCGTCCTTCCAGAGAGTTCCTCCGCTGACTCTACCAGTACCTGGGGAAACGTTCCGAGGTTGAGTTTAATTCAGTGGTCCCAAAAGGACGTCTGAAACGCCAACTAATTTCCCTGTGGAAATCCTGAACAGCTAGTTTAATTCAGTGGTTCCAAAAGGACGTCTGAAACGCCAGCTAATTTCCCTGGGAAAAACCTGAAGTTGAGTTTAATTCAGTGGTTTCGAAAGGACGTCTGAAACGCCAGCTAATTTCCCAAGTAAAAGACCCGTACCGAAATCCGTTTGCAAACCAGCAGTAAATAACGTAATGTTTAAATCCCAGCTTCCCTTGTATTTTAAATTTGGCACTTCGCTATACAAGCAGAATTAAAAGCTACAAGCTATCTAAATAGAATTTACCTGTATTAACTATTGAGATTTGCAGCAGCCGACTTGCCTGGGAGCCCCACGGGCTTGGCTCACATCCCCGCCAACGAACGCACCTGGGGGTGTTAAGGTTAACAACGTCGAAAACCACGTCGTTTTGGAAAATCAACTTCCGACCGAAGCCCCGCCGTGCGGCGAATCTCTCGGAGTGTAAACAACAAACTGTAGTTACACAAATAGGGTGAGAACTCGCGTTAACAATCTTAATCTGTTATTTATTTACAGTAGTCGAAATCCGCCGAACGAAAAATTGACAGATCTCACGCAGACGCGTCGATCGACTCCGAGCAAGAAATCCGACCGCGCACGACGCTCCCGAAGCGGAACGCCTTCGACGTCGGCAGGTACCCCCAGCACGGATGTAAAGCTGGTTGCAGAAGTCGCCGGAACCAGCGACGTTATTTCATTACACGAATGTTAATTTTACTCAATATACATCTCATTTTCCTTATTACACGAATATTTAATTTTGTATCATAGCTAAACAAAATAAATTGTTATACAGGATACTCCGTTGGTGTGTTTTGCTTATTTGTGGTATATATGAGTGAACGATTGAACTCTTCTCCGATATATGAGCTATCCCGTGGTAAATAAATATTCATACCCTTATAAAGAAGGGTTGGGTGTTACAAGCTCACTTACAAGTTTTTCCAAAAGGGACTTTTCTCGTTTTAAGCACTCGATTTATGTGCCTGTCGCGCTTAGTGGACGTGCACGCTACACGCTCAAATTATTATCTTATAAATTCTAAAACTACCAAGTTGCAAGTTAATTTTCAACATGGAAACCAGGAATCGTAGTAAGGATGTCCCCGTGGATAGTAGCGATATCCTAGCTCAGAAGATCGTAAGTGAAATGCTCCAAAATACGTTATTTACGGAGAAACTTAACCAGATAATCAATACCTGTTTAACGACTCAAATGGAAGAGATACTAAAAAAGTACGAAAATAAAATATCCCATCTGGAGCAAAAAGTCAAGCATCTAGAACAGCAACTTGAAGAATCTAACTCAGCCACCGATAAAATTCTGGATGCCCACGAGCAGTACAGCAGGAAAAACAGCCTTCGAATTTTTGGACTCCCCGAAAGTGCCAACGAAAACACCGATAGTGTGGTTATCAAAATGTGCAAAGATAACCTAGGCATTGAACTACCCAGGTCTTCAATTGATATCAGCCACCGTCTTAAGGGCAAGGAAGGAGCACACCGGCCGATAATAGTAAAGTTTGTGCAACGTAGCATTAAGAAACTTATATTTAACAATAAACGGAAGTTAAAAGGAACGAAAATCCTTATCAGAGAAGACCTGACATGGAAGCGCATGGATATCATCAGAGAGGCCTCCAAGAAGCTGGGCTACAGATCGGTATGGACCAATGATGGCAACATCTATGTAAAAACTACGAGCAACGGTATTCGCAAAATTAATACTTTAAACGATCTAAGTTCTATTTAAATATAATCTGTGAAACGTGTGGTGCACTATTCTTTTTTGTTTTCATTTTTAGGTTTGCAGGCTACATTCCTTGGAATATCTACTTTTACAGCGGAGACATATGAATATTAGCAGCATAAAAGCAGCTCACTTAAATATCTGGTCGTTACTACCGAAACTAGATTACATTAAGCGCATTATCACAACCTATGATATATTCTCTTTATCAGAAACATGGCTTTCACCAAACGTAAGTAATTTAAACCTTTCAATTAAAGATTATAATTTGATACGGCAAGATCGAGATAGTCGGGGTGGCGGAGTTGCGGTTTACATAAAAAACTCCTTGAAGTACAAGATAATTAATACAAATAATAACATAGAGCAATTATGGTTCACGATTAAAAATAAATCTGAAACATACGTTTTTGGGGTAATCTATAGACCACCGTCTACAAATTATAAAACATTTGTAGACGAACTTGAGACGTCGTTTACATTGTGTACAACCATATCGGAGAATATCATTTGTATGGGGGATATAAATATTAATTTGTTAGCAAAATCAAATCCACCAACGAAGTATTTTATCGAATTCTTAGAATATCTTAATTTAAGTCAACATATTTCAGAGCCAACTAGAATAACTCAAGATTCAGAATCACTATTGACGTCATTTTATCTTCTGATCCATCTCTCGTTAAATACTCGGGGGTGGAGGTTAACAATGAATCTGATCATGAACTCGTGTATTGTACTATTACTGCAGAGGTAGTTAAGCAAACCCCTGTTGTCAGATTCTATCGTGACTTAAAAAACTTTAACTTAAATGAATTCGTAAATGACTTTAAGCTACTACCACTACAACAAATCTTTTATGTAAATGATATTAATGCAAAAGTCAGTATACTAAATAGCAATTTAATCAAATTGATTGATAAACATGCGCCTTGGAAAACAATAAAAACTACAAAACCGTATATGCCTTGGATAACTGACAATGTAAAACTAATGATGAAACTAAGGGATAAGGCAAAACTAAGATTTAAAAAGTCAAAAAGTGCTGTTCATTGGGAATACTATAAAACATTAAGGAATCTGACAAGTGCTAGTATTATAAACGAAAAAAAGGCGTACTTTGCATATAAGACAAAAAATTGTTCAACAAAACAATTGTGGAAAGAATTTAATCACTTAAATGTTAAACACACACCAACATTTAAAATTCCCGCAACTATGTCTGACCCAAATCGAATTAATAACTTCTTTATTGATAGTGTTCCTAAATTGCAAGTAGATGAAACTGTAAAAGATTTTTATTTAAATAACTTGAGAAGGGAAAGTGCTGTCAAATTTTCTTTTGTATCTGTATCTGAAGATGAAGTGGCTCGCTATATTGGTAATATCAGAAGTAACGCGATAGGTGCAGACGGAATTAATATCAAAATGATAGCTGCTTGTTGTCCGCATATATATAAATATGTTACACATATAATTAACTTCTGTCTAACAGAAAGCGTTTACCCTGACATTTGGAAGCACGCTATTGTAACTCCGAAACCTAAAACTAGTGATCCGGCAGAATATTCTGATCTTAGACCTATAAGCATTTTACCTACCTTTTCTAAAATTCTCGAGAAAATTATGAATAGTCAAATAATGCACTACCTAAATACAAATAACCTGCTATCAGATATACAATCGGGATTTCGACCTTCTTATAGCTGCACTACTGCACTGATGACCGTTACTGATGATATTCTTAAGGCAACTGATACTGGAAGATTGACAATACTCACCCTATTGGATTATAGCAAAGCATTCGACACGATTAACCACGATCTGTTGTTTGCAATACTTCAATACGTAGGTTTTTCTTTAAATGCAATCGATTTATTTAAAAGCTACTTTAATAAAAGAACTCAAAGTGTAAATGTGGACGGTAATCTTTCCTCAGCACGAACCATATTGCAAGGCGTGCCTCAAGGTTCGATTCTCGGCCCACTACTGTATACTTTATATACTTCAAAATTTTCTGAATTTGTTGAACATAGTAAGATGCATATGTATGCTGATGACACGCAGATTTATGGCTCATTTCTACCATCCGATTTTAACCAGGGAATGACAGACATCTCTAGCGACTTGAATAAAATATTTGATTTGTCAACCAAACATTGTCTACTTTTAAATCCATCGAAATCCTGTGTTCTTCTGTTTGGCAGAAAAGTTGACTGCGAAAATGTAAAATCTTTAGTTCAAATTACAATCAATGGGTCAGTAATACCACTAAAAGAAAATGCCAAAAACTTGGGCCTTGTTTTGGACAATAGTTTTAGATACAGGACTCATATAAACAAATGTATACAAAAAGCATACCTGAATCTGAAGCTACTGTATCCACATAGATTGTATCTAACTAAAGATCAAAAGAAATTGCTGTGTGATGCTCTAGTGCTCTCTCAGTTCTCATATTGCTCAGAGATATACTCACCTTGCTTAGATTATGATTCAGCTGAAAGGGTACAGAGAGTTCAAAACGCTTGCCTAAGATTTATTTATTGTATTCGAAAATTTGATCATATTTCACACAAATTAATAGAAGCTAAATGGCTTAACATGCGCAACAGACGCCTACTACATACAGCTTCATTATATAATAAAATAATTATTAATAAAAAACCGCCTTACCTATATAGTAAGATAACATTCCGAACGGATGTACATAATTTAAACTTAAGACACAAGGGTCTTATTACACCGCCACAGCATAAAACTGCTCTTTTTCAACGTTCATTTCAATATAACATCAGCAATATATACAATGAAATACCATATCCGTTAAAAGAATTATCTACTACTTCCTTTAGAAAACATTATTTTAAATATCTTTTAGAAAAGAATTAGTAACATGGTACCTGCTAATATAATACAGCTAGTTGTTCGTATTCATATGGCTCTGCTAAGTAACATTTTATTTAGATTTTAGTGTAATTTTTCTTAGTTAACCCGTAAGTGGGCGCGTGGGGGTTAGGCTGACCCCCACTGATGTAAATTTGCTGATAACTTGCAGGTTTTTTGCATTAAATCAAGGAATGTTTCAGTACCTTCCTAAAACACATTCAGCAATGCATTTCTTAGAAAATAAAACGAAAAAAATCGTAAACTGTTGGATATTATTACATCTGTTTTGCAGCTGGGCTGGCTTGACCCCCACGCGCCTTCTAACGTTACAGTTTTTACCAATGCTGCTTTACATATATTTTTCTTAATATATATACTTTTTTTTAATGTAGCTGATTTCAGCCAAAGTGTAATGTTAATAACCAATTAATAAAAATAAAATGTTAGCTTTTGCAACAAAACCGTATTTTATTTTGATTTCAAAAACTCATTACATCTTCAAAGGTGAAAATCACAATAAAAACTTTTAAGCTAATATATTTCTTTCTTATCAATCTTTTTCGATTAGAATACATATAATCAGTCAGTATATACTTCCATATTACATAAAACGAAAGCTTAGAAGAAAAAAAAGTTCAAACTGATTTACTGACCCCATTTGATGGGTGGGGGTCAGCATGACCCCCACGCGCCTACTTATGCAACAAAATGGCACGCGCCTACTTAAGGGTTAATGTAGGCATTAGTTGTATATAACTGGTCATCTATAATTTCAAGGTTTAGTTGAAAAACAGTTTAACTGAACTGAAACTTGTGATTTTGGTGTGTATAATCTATATATTACTTCTAATTGTGTTCTGTATAACATCTACCCTTCACCAAAATAAATACTTTATTATTATTATTATTATTTCTTTTTTCAGCACTGTAGCGGTGATATTTTGACTTTTGGTTTCCACGGCCGCACGACCAGCTTCCACATTCACGGTTAGGTTGCACTGCTCACAAAGCCAAGAAATAGCATTGATTTTGTTTATGGCTTTTACATAATTAGTCTTTTATTCGAACACAATGGGGATATGCACGATTATGACAATTATTGCAAAAACTTATTATTTACAATGAAATTATCAACTTTAACACAGAACTACACCAGCTAGCATCTTGGCACGCCGCGCCATATCAAAATCAAATCCAACAGGAAAATAAAAATGGGACTCCGTGATATTCGCCAACTTCGTTTAAATTTTCTACGTAACATAAAATCGTACCGCGAATAACGCCCCTTAATGCATATGGATGATACCTATATGCACACCTCCCATTGACATGAAAACAGTTAGTCGGATGATTCTAATGAGGGTTTATAGTTTAAATTTAAGAAAACCCGTGTACATGCAGAAAATGGTTTTCTACCTGCAGCAGATTAAATTTTTAAATCAAGTTCTGTCGCTGGAGATTACCACAGTGAAATGAACTAATTACAAACAAAAGCATGTTGAAAAACCAATTCCTAATTTACCTTCTCAGAGCGTATCCGTAGTTGATAATGCGCCATACCATAATGTTCAGACAAAAAAAATCTCTACATCGCCTTGTAGAAAGCATTATAAGAAGGATTGGTTTTGTCTAAAGAATATACTTCTTACAGGAGACATGTTAAAATCCGACTTTTCTTATCTAATTAAGTTACACAAACCCCGATTCGAGACTTATGAAGCTAATAATTTATTACAACAGAAAGGTCACACTGGGTTACGATTACTTCCATACCACCCGGATTTGAATCAAAGAGAGTTAGTTTGGGCATCATCGAAACAATATGTAACATACAGGGAAGTTCAGTTCAGTTTCAAGGAGGTTGATAAATACTGCAAAGACTTAATATGTTTTCAACTGACGAATAGAAATCGGGTTGTGAACACGTAAATAAGTGAAAACGATTTCATTCAATGAGAACCTTCTTTGGATTTAATCGTTGATCAACTAATTATTATAGTCGTTTTGGAACTAGACGAGACATTGGATTTTAGAATATAGGATAATTTATTGTTCTTGGGTTGCCATTAATGGAATCTAGTTATACATTTAGTTCCACTTTGAAATGCCGTACAATAATCAAAGCATTAAATCACTGTAGATTCTGTCACAGATGTGTGAAAGTATATTAACAATATTTTGTTGAAATTTGTGAGATATTATTTTGATATTATTGTAATTAGGACTTCGGAAGTGCCAGTTACCTATCTTATGTCAAACTGAATCGTACCTAGTGTTAATAGATTTATATTTCAGAATAGTAAAAAGGCCTTTGTGGAAAATTTTTACAAAAAATCAATATTATGCCATGACGAACTTAATGAATTAATGCAAAACCATCGACAAACTGAAAATGTGCACGTTTCTCAACATTGTGTTGTACTTCTGCTGTTGGATCTTTATCAGAATCGAACGACTCTGCTAACGAAATTACCACATGAGGCACGTCAACCACACAATGTTCTTTTATATGTTTCACCTAATCACTCCTGATAAGAGATTCACAGTGCAAATGCAGTTTCTCCACTTATCTGCGTCGCATTTGACTCAAGAATTTCTTCCAAACTTTTCTGATTTTTTCCTTTGTATTTGGGGCTGACATTATTAACTAATTATATAGTTTTTTACAGAATGCCCTTACAAGATTAATGGGATTTTAAATACAATTTTTTTAAATAAAATTTCGATATTGGTCTGGAATATACAAACTTTCTGTTTTTCTGAAGGTTTTCTCTATGTCCAAAATCTCTGTCCGAATCTAGATAAATATGTCCTACTTCGGAATATTTATGGTCCACAATTTTACAAAATTCCTTTAAAATAAAATACTGGTATATTGTTATATTAAAGTTTTAATTTTGTCCCGAACAAGAATGAGACCACACAATTATAACGGGTGCTAGAAACTCGTCTTATCAGAGTCACCTATGACAAATAATTAAGTGTCTTGGATTAATTCTTAAATATCCACTATTCATTAGAACTACTGGCAGGTGCTGTTATTTATCTAATGGTGATTAAGTCAGATGAGTTTGAAATAAAAACATGTTGACTACTGAACAGAAATAATTTATTTTAGAAGCATATTTTCGAACTGGACAAAAAATTTATGGTAACTGAGTAACTGTTCATCAATCTAGATTTCCCACCTGAATTTCCAGATGTGCTTATGAATTACAACAATTTTCATTCTGTGGCGACACATTTAGTACCGGTTTTTAGAGCACGTGAAAGTATTCATCGGAAAGGAGGTGGTGGCCGTATAAAACGATCGCAAGAAGTTATTGAACAATGTAGGGAAATTATTCCAAATGCACCAGAAACGTCAGTTCGTGAGCTTTCACGGCACATAGAGCTATCGGTACCCACATGCTGGACGAAGAAAGGACTTGGAACTCCATCCATATAAATTAACTGCCGTCCAAGAACTGCGTCCACGAGATCTTGTCTCCAGGAGAAAATGGCAATTTTTATCAGGAAACTCTATTATACCCTGAAAAAATTGAAGTTTGAACTGCTTTCAGTCAGCGGAGGTTATAGTAGGGCCAATCTTCTTCAATGGCACACTTACAGCTCAGCGGTATCGAGAAAAAATTCTCACTCCGTTCATCGACCAGCTCCATGATGATCAACTGCAAACTGGCTTCTACCAATAAGATGGGGCCACTGCTCACGTTACGCCTAAAACATTAGCTTTTCTTCGTCAATTTTTTGACGATAGATTAGTCAGTAGAAATTCTGCTATTAATTATCCAGCCAGGTCGCGCGTTTTGACTCCGCTCGACTACTTTGTGTGGCTGTATCTGAATAACTTAGTTTTAAAAACATCCGTTCCAAATACTGCTGAGCTTCGACAACGTATTTCGGCAAAATGTGAAGAATTAAACAATAACCCTCAAATTTTGAGAAATGTGATTAATAACCTAAAAAAAGAGTTCGGGTATGCTTACAAATGGAGGATGAACATTTTAGTTACCCTTTATAACAATTTATATATTTAAAACGTGAAGCGTTTTCTTTCGACATCTATTTTGAAACTTCCACCGGGCCGATTTCGATAATTATTTTTTTAAATGAAAGCCGTCGTCGTGTAGATGTGCACAAGTCCTAAATTGCAAATAACTGCATAACTTTTAAAGAAAACGTAAAATATTGTAGCCCCCAAGTGACGTAGCTTTAGCTTCTAGTCCCGAAGCAGTGGAACAAGTAAACGCTCGAAGTCGGCCGCGTTGTTCTGTTGATTTTTGCAATGGACCACTGTACCGGCTCGAATTTGTTTGTGTAAAATACGGCGTGAAATGCGTCATGGCTTGAAATTACAAGTAATATTCACTCATATGTAACACCAAATAATAGACCTGACATTATAGCCAGTGTTTTTAATGCAAAAGTGAAGCAATTGTTGACGCTGATTAATAAGAATAAAGTATTCGGTAATGTTAAAGCTTTCATTTATACTGTTGAATTTCAAAAACGAGCATTGCCCCATGTCGCCATTAGTCTCTCTTGAGTCTTGAGGATAATTGTAAATTTCGTGAAGTTGAAGATATTAATAAAGTTGTATCGGCTCAAATCCCTGATCCTAACAATGATGCTAGCCTATTTAATTTAGTTAAACATCCCATGGTACATGGACCTTGCGGAAGCTTAAATCCGTCTTACATTTGCATGTATAATCGACATTGTAAGAAAGATTTTCCAAAACAATTTTCTGAAAAAACTAAAGAAAATGTCAACAGTTATCCAATTGTTACAAAGAAGTTTTGTAACTTGCAAAATATTTTGCAACGGGTTCACTAGTGCCTTTATAATATCTTGTTGATTTATTAATTTGTGTAGCATTGAACTTGCTGTGTATTAAAGTTGTTTAGAATAATTTTCTAAATTTTAATTAACCTTCGCACAAATGAAGTATTGCTAACAAAACACCTATAACCTGTCAAATACTGATATAAAAGAACGGATAAACAGTAACTGTGAACTACTCATACGACTTTGGGTCTACTTGAAAGTTAACTTAGATACTAATACAGGGCATACGTTTTAATAAGCTCAGGTGACTCTGCTAAGACGGGTTTTCCAAAACCTGTTATAAAAGTTGCTATTTTCGTGAAAATTTATAGCCAATTTATAATTCCACGCAGTCCAATAACTGAGTCATATGACAGCGCAAGAAGCGTAACAAAATTCAAAGACGACAAAAAAAGACGTTTAATAAAATCGATAACTACTTGAGCGAGCGCCCCCTTAATTCATGCATATCACTGGGGAACACTATACCAACGCCTGGTTGTCATACCTGTTATAAAAGTAGTTATTTTTGCGAAAATCTTCGTTCATCTGTGAAAATGTGTGAAAGCAACTTGCAATTTCTCAACTACCCCTATTTGACACATCCTCGGCGCACGTAAAAAATGGTTATCTGCGCAGGTGCAACTGTATCTATAGCGACAATGACATTATAAAACTATGTCTGCCTCAAACAAAAAGCTTTCTAATGGACAAAAGTGTCACGTAACGAAAACTTCAACATTACAGCTTGTTAGGTCATTTTGGTATTTTAAATAGCCACCTAGGCTTTAGGGCAGCGTGCCCGTATGCTAAGCCCTTTTAGTTCTTTATTTGGCTCCATCGCCTAATTTCAGAATCACGATTTCGCACATATTTAGCCCCAGAAGCAGTATTTTTCGTCGGTTGGAGCTCCCCTCTGATGGCGTTTTTCCGAATTCCGAATCTCCTAGGAGGCACGCCGTCGAGGCGTGATGCCATGGGTGCCGGCATTGGCTTGTTTCATTTTATCGCCTTGCGATTGGCTGCCAAGGTTTAGTCACGTGGGGACGCGGCTAAGGTGACCTTTGCCAACGCTTCCCTCTGGGCAGTTGTCCGCAGCCCGTTGCAGAGAACGCTCGTGTGGTGGTTGTGAGTCGGAGTTTTCGAATTGTCTTCGGCGTAGCGTGGGTGTTTTTGAGCCCAGTTCCTGCTTCCGTAAGTAAGGGGTCGTGCCCCCTTCATCTCGACCTACGAGGATTTGTTCCGCAGAACGAAAGTGGCCCATTTTTTTCGTCGTCCCGTTGTACGCGTCATTGACGCGTCTCCCGTCGCCATTAAGGCGGTTGTGCATTCACCCCTATAGCCGTTGTAACATCGAAGGTACCTGCCACCTACGACTGCAGCCTGTCGCAACTCAACTGTACCAGGCTCCCTCGCCGCCTACGCATTAAGGTATGTGTCTTTAACCTAATTACCGCTGTGAACGCGAGTGCTAATTTAAATCTTCGCTGCCCGCTGCATAAGGCGACGCGCATATTTGGACTCATTACTGCGCTAGTGCATTCATTCAGACTTGCAGACTGTTCATGTCGCGAGTGCTAATTTAAATCTTCGCTGTCCGCTGCATAAGGCGACGCGCATATTTGTACTCATTACTACTTATTACTGCTCTTGTGCATTCATTCAGACTTGCAGACTGTTCATGCCGCGAGTGCTAATTTAAATCTTCGCTGTCCGCCGCATAAGGCGACGCGCATATTTGTACTCATTACTACTTATTACTGCTCATTACTGTTCATTACTGTTCACTACTGTTCAACATCTGTCGTTAAGTTTAGAGCGCGCGTGCCAGCTGGTGCCCTTAATTATAGGTTAAGTATAGATATAGGGCGACGCACTCTGCTGCCCCATTGTAACCCGAAGTTCAATATATGATTGGTTAGTTAAGGGAACTATTGTTTTGTTTCGACTTGTGCATGTTCTGTTACAGATAGACGCCCCCTTCATTGTACTGAATATTGTACGACGGAACGAGGAAGCTTTGAGCGTGCAGGTGGGTGAGACAGCTGCGTAGTCGCGGTCGGATTGACACCTAATTACAATCCTTGCCTAAGGCAATCCCAAAATTGTTATTTGACCTTGCAACTCTTGAGTAATCCTATTGGCGGAGTATTTTGCATGCTTCGCTCCCGTCTAACCGTCCAGGCCCGGTTAGCCGGGTTAAGACAGGCTTGGTGGCGCCCTCATGATTTCGACATACCCTGTATATATTATGCCACCACGCGCTTGCCCAGAACGTATCGTGTGACTCACGCCCGACTCCCTGAGCGTCCCAGCCGTGGCGCCTTAGCCTATTTCGAACCGATTTCAGGGCAAGTGTGCCAGTTTTTCAGGACTGATTCCGTGGTGCGATGCTCACCTTGGGTGGGTGTCGTAAAGTTCTTTTAATACCGTAACAAGCTTTACTGTTAAGAAGTTTCAGTGAATAAAGGAGTCAAGTATACAAAACTACCGCATAACACTTTTATCCACTGAGAACACTCAAGAACTAAAAGGCCGTGTTACAGAACTGCTACATACACCTTTATTCATTAAAGGTGCATCAAATTTTTCCACTAATCACCACTTCTTGAAACTACAAACTTTAGTAGTTTTCCTTGAAAAAAGGCTAATTACAATCTTTATCCATATAAAAATCTAAAATTAAAAAACAAGTAACATGCCACCTTTATTCACTCGGTCCTTCAATTGTTAGCTTTGTGCTTTACTTTTAAAGTTAGAAGCAACTTAAGAGTTTTAAAACTGGCAACATTGCAAGGGCCAAGTACTGCAAACATGTTATGGAACAATCAGGATTTTTTGACAACACCGCACCGCACTTACTACAGGTTGCTTTGCGTTGAAAGGCAACCGTATTAAGCTCCCAATCGTCGTCAGCTACCTCGCCGGGAGAGTAGGGCTCAAGTTACTCATGAACTCCAGTAAAAATTACGATGAATGCCAAGGTGCCACCGTGGAAGTCAACTCGAAGATTCATACATCTGCTTGCTTAATTTCTTTTCTGCTAAATACATAATTGCTTTAGCTGTTTGAGTTTAAATTTCTCTTACACTTGTCCAGACAATAGCTAAAAATAACTTTTGAATATAGCGCGTTTGAAGAGCGTTCTTCCTTATTGCTCAAATGAATCTTACTTTCACTCAAATAAATGTAGCTTAATAAATTAGGTTTATTACAGTTTTAAATGGCCGGGGTTGCATAACAGGAAACGTAAAATGCCAGCACAAATGGTCGCAGCATGCTATACATGAACCAATTTATAATTTCAAGAAGTCCAATAACTTTAGTAGAATAGGTAAACAGCACAAAAAAATTGATAGAGCTACAGCTGTAAATACAAAGAAGAAGCTCGACATGCAAACTTCGAGCTAGCTTCGAACACATAATAAATCTTACTATAGGTATACCAACAATATAATACATCGCTTATACAAGCGAATTCAAACTGAGTCATATGACACGGCAAGAAGAGCCACAATATTCAAAGACGACAAAAAAAGATAACTACTTGAGCGAGCGCACCCTTAATTCATGCATATCACCGAAGATCACCATACCAACACCTTGTTGTCACCCCTGTAGAATGGCATCCTTCTCTAATCCAAGGTGTTAGTATAGCCACATGTACCGGCCACGGCCGAATATGGTTTATGAAAACCACACTTTGTGTAGTTATTAACAGCCTACATTAAGAGGAAGAAAACTCATTTACATCTCAGTGAATCCCTTTAAAATCTAGTACAGGTACCTTAGACCGAGAGAGCTGTGCTCAAGAGGGTTTCAATAGGAAGTAATGTCTCCCAAACCAGACTTGATTGGAGCAGCAGATTCCTATAGCAGCTCAGGGCGGCTTAGAAACCAAAAAATGCGAAAAAGAGCAGTGAAGCCTCCCTCTCGCGGGCGATTTTCAAAATAACTCTAACAACATACGTCGAACTTGGGCTCTGGTGTTGAACAAACTTAAGAAAGTCGCCGTTAAATCCTCCTAAGTGAAAAACTCACAGGTATTATCATATTTAAAATAAGTTAAAGCGAGGAGTAATAAATACGAATATCGGCTAACCGCCTGTACGACATTGACCACTTTAAACATTTTCTCGCATCTTAGGTTCCTGCGGCGATTCTAAAAGCCGCGACAGCCCTCGGGGCTCTCGATTCGTGTCACCGAAACTACGTCTGGTTTTCTCCAAGTAGTAGAGTCCCGGTGGTGTAGCTTGAACAAGCGTCCACGTACGATCAGTAGAGTTAAGCAACGCTCTTTCTGGTCAGAACTTGGATGGGAGGTTTACGGCTGCTTCTCTCGGCGCCTCGTGGTACGGCTGCCACGGAAGTAGTTGGCCCCGGATGTCATAATAACATCATAACAGTCGTTACTGGGGTTGGAAGTCCTCATAAAATGTACAGCGACGCCTATAATTGGCCTAAAGCTGTTGGCTGAGTATAAAATAACATTTAAAAAAATAAAAAGGTATAGTCCCCACTCTTCAAATTAGGCGTTCGTCCATCCCTTCCCTACATTTGCCAGTGGCTTCGTTTATTGCCATATCTATTCATTCCTACGACACTTCGTCGCTCTTATTGCATGAAAATTTTATATTGACCCCTTGCCTCAGTGTTTCGAAGCACAACGCGACGTTTCAACCATCAAGTCGCAGCACGTCGACACGCGAGACGGAGCGCTGGAGTCTCAGTACTAATAAAATGTAATCTAAAATAACACGCAGTTCCTTGGTTCTGTGAGTGCTTAAAGGGGAACTTTCTGGGTTGAAATCAATTTAAATGAGACAACTCAGCGCGGCATGAAAATTAGGAAATACTTTAACACAGAGTGAAAATATACGACCAAACCCAATGTACGACAAAAGCCGAATCACTATCTATATTCGTAACACTGTTGTCATATTGCGGAAATACTATGAAGGCTGTAATTTTACACAAACAAATATTTAAAAAAGTTAGAAATTGCAAATAAATAAGGAATGCAGTTATGGTACGAAATAAATGCAAAACCTCCAAATATAATATCGGTATTCCCCGACTGATGAAGAATTTAGGCAGCAGAAACTAGTTTTAACTGTGATACTGACTTATCGAAAACATAAATATTCAGATAGTATACTTTTTACGCTCGAATATACCGATAAAAGAGAATGTTTAAAAGTTAGATTATTTTTGAAATGCTGAACAGCTGAAATACTGTGTCATTTTATATGCTATTTTTGTATACTATGTTTACTACCAGGGCCCCCGCTACAGTATGTGCAAAGTGTGCAATGCACACGGGCGCCATCCTTTAGGGGCGCCAAAAACCCAGGGTCCAAAAAAAATTGCAAAAAAGTTTGCAAAAAAAAAATTAATTTTAAAATAAAAGTTGAGAAATTAAATAGGATTAGGTATAAATACACACGAAATTTTATTAGTATATCATCCAGTTACTGCCGATTCCTATGTTGCGAGAACATGTCAGGCGGTAGTTTCTTGATTTTTCCTGTTCAGACATGAATAATGCCTGGAGCGCTATAAAAGCGATGCATCGCCATAGGCGTTTTTAAACCGGTTAGTTCACTGGACCGTGCAACAAGTGCATAAAAACAAGTAATCCTATTAATTTTTACATTTAAAGTTATTTTTATTTTGTCAAGTGTTGTGTTGTATAATATTTTGTTTACTACTTTTTTTTCTTAAAAATTAAGTGCTGAATACCTGCTGACTGCAATTTCAAGGGTTTGATTTTTTATAAAATGGTAAGTGTTCCCTACTTTATACTATCAACATTAACCCTTTATAGGATACTGGTTATAATTATTTTTTTTTACCCAAACATCTTTTTATTAATTGAAATGTCATGTACGAGTTTAAAAAAGTAATTGGTTTTTTATCCATAACTCGCTTAGTTTTTATGCTATCGATCTTTTTAAAAAACCATTTTGTAGGGTTTTTTAAGGGCTATAAGATCAAATTAGTTTAATATTTTTTCTGCCTTTATTTTTGAAAAGGTTTAAGCTGAAAGGGCTTTACTCAAATATGCAAACTTGGTGCTTATGATTGTGCTTACTTTAGAACTTCAACAAAAGGATCCATTGGTAACTCGAAATGGGGTTGTATATCACAGGAGAGATATTAAAAACACCAAACCTTCCCCATGTATCACATTTAATAAATGCTAGGTTAATACAGTAGCGACATGTTTCGACTAAAAAGTCATCATCAGGCTAACTACAATTAATATTACAGATTAGTAAAATAGAACCGTTAAGAGGCGAGAACTTACATGTTAAAACAGTAGTTTAAAAGATAAAACCATAATTAAGCAAATCAAAGATGAACCTTGAAGAGGTGCATGTGTTAAACCATATGTGTCGAGTCACATGGAAAATTAAGGACCTAGTCGGTCGTGAAGGCGCAAATTACATGCTAAAAAAACAATCTAATTAGTAAAAATAGCTTAATCAAAGGCAAAACTTACGGGAAAATCTTAACAAACTAGTTGAAAATAATTAAAACCTATTTAAGGCATATTAAAAACAAAATTAAACTATCATCCATCGTGAGGCGAAGTAAGACAGAGAATGCCCGGAAATCGAGCAAAATTGAAAATTTAACCTAGCCGGTAAACAAGAAAACTGTAACAATAATAAAACTTTCTGTGAACCAGGTGACAACAATAAGAACTAACGCAAGAATAGCAAATCGTGGTTTAAGTTCAGGACTTCGTTAAGAGATGACTGGGGGTTGGAATTATGATTTTTAAGAATTTCTTTAGTTTCCAACAAATTCAATTTAAGCCCCTTATTGCAGACATGAAGGATGTCAAAATTGGTGGAGGAATTGAAGGAATGGCCGGAGTCTAAAATATGATTGGCAAAAGCAGATTTTGAAGAAGAAATCGCTAAGTTGTTGTTTTTAATACAAGTGAGGTGTTCTTTGGATCTAGTTTTAAACTTCCTACCCGTCTGGCCCACGTAAGAAGCGTCGCAGTCTCCACAATTCAGTTTGTATATACCTGACTGATCTAAAATGTTGATTTTATCTTTAGTATTAACCAGGTAAGATTTGACATTCTGTTTGGAGGAAAAGGAAATGTTTAAGTTGAATTGTTTGAAAATATTCTGGAATTGGTGAGAACACGGACCAATGTAAGGGAGAGAATAATAAATTTTATTAGAAGTTATTGTAGGAGTTAAAGTGGTATAAAGTTTAAATTTATAAGACGAAAAAATTTTATTTTGCTCGATTTCCGGGCATTCTCTTTCTTACTTCGCCTCACGATGGATGATAGTTTAATTTTGTTTTTAATATGCCTTAAATAGGTTTTAATTATTTTCAACTAGTTTGTTAAGATTTTCCCGTAAGTTTTACCTTTGATTAAGCTATTTTTACTAATTAGATTGTTTTTTAGCATGTAATTCGCGCCTTCACGACCGACTAGGTCCTTAATTTTCCATGTGACTCGACACATATGGTTTAACACATGCACCTCTTCAAGGTTCATCTTTGATTTGCTTAATTATGGTTTTATCTTTTAAACTACTGTTTTAACATGTAAGTTCTCGCCTCTTAACGGTTCTATTTTACTAATCTGTAATATTAATTGTAGTTAGCCTGATGTCGAAACATGTCGCTACTGTATTAACCTAGCATTTATTAAATGTGATACATGGGGAAGGTTTGGTGTTTTTAATATCTCTCCTGTCTTACTTTAGAAGTTAATTCCTAATTCCCATAAGTACTAATTATTTATTTGTTTTTTCAGGATAAAAGAAAGAGACCTTCAGGTGCGAAGTTTCGCGAGCAAAAGAAACTGAGACTACAATAAAGGGAAAAAATGGCTGGATCTTTAAAGCACTTCTTGAAAAACAATCAAGATTCCACGGAGACTATCGATGCGACCGAATCTCAAGATTCTAAATCCGTAATATCAGTAACCGTCAGTGGACCATCTGAAATTTCAACAGAGGCGACCACGGTAACATCAGGTCCTGTAACAAGTGGCGGCGGTTGTAGCAGCAAAACAGCTTCTACTGATGCAGAGCCCGATGAAGCGATGACACCATCCTCGTATACAGCACTTGAACAATCCACTTCAGGTAATTCAGCTTGTGTAAGAAGTTCGGTAATGTCAGCTACCGAAATACCTGCTGCAAGTGACACTTTCGATGAAGGCTTTAATGAGGCTAGTGTCGATATAATTCCATCCAACCCCGGTTTGTGGCCCGAAAGAATCACCAATGAGATAGCTAGACTATTGGTTAAACGTGGTCCGCCCTTGATAGACATCAGTTTTAGCTTTCCTAGTAATAAAGATAAGATAAAGTTTTCGTGCAAATACTTTGTAAGAAGTCTAGCAATTGGAGAAAAAGTCGAAAGGACTTGGTTTATTTACTCTATTTCTAAAGATTCTGTATTTTGTTTTTGTTGTAAGTTGTTTTGTAAAACTCCTAACACTTTTTGTGATACAAATAGAGTATCTGATTGGCAACACTTGTCTTTGCTAATGAAGAGACACGAAACGTCAATTTTACACAACAGTTATATGAACAGTTGAGTAAATTTAAAAAAATGTTGGAGACATCTACTACTGTTAATGCTCATCACATGCGGATTTTAGAAACGAAAAAAAAATATTGGCGCGACGTGTTGGAAAGAATTATTGCGATTGTTAAGTATTTATCTACACAATGCTTGGCATTTCAATGTTCTTCTAAATTACTTTTCGAACATGATAATGGAAATTTTCTAAAAGCTGTTGAGATGATTGCCTCTTTTGATTCAGTGATGAGACAGCACGTTAGCCGAGTGTGTAACTCCAGGCGTGCAAATACAGAATGAAATTAATTGAATATTTGTCGTCTAAAGTAAGAAATAATATTTTATAGATGGTTCGCAGTTCAAAATATTTTTCAATAATATTAGATTGTACACCAGACACTAGTCATACTGAGCAAATTAGTCTTGTTCTGAGGTATCTTGTCCTTAACACCACTTCAAAAAAGGTTGAAGTTAAGGAAAGTTTTATTGCGTTTAATCCAATACTGGACTCTACAGGGGAAGGGATATATACATTTGTGACAGAAATTTTGAAAAAATTAAATTTAGATATACAAAATATTAGGGTACAAGATTATAATAATGGGGCAAACATGAAGGGAAAGCATGTTGGGCTTCAAAAACGCATTCTTGATGCGAATCCGAGAGCCCTTTTTGTACCTTGTGCGGCTCATACTTTGAACTTAACAGTAAATGACGCTTCTAAGGTGTCAGATGCTACAATAAACTTTTTTAATCTTGTACAAGAGTTATATAATTTTTTTTCGTCATCCACAAAAAGGTGGGATGTTATGAGAAAAAATGTCCCCGGGTTAAGTTTAAAGCCTCTAAGTGAGACAAGATGGTCCAGCAGAATTGATGCAATAAAGCCCCTTAAACTTTATTTAATTAAGGTTTGCAAAAGTCTTCTAGAAGTAGCTGAAGATAATTCCTTTCACATTGATGCAAGACATAAAGCGAGTTCCCTCTTAACGTCTGTACAAAATTTTCAATTTATTTGTGGAATTATTATTTGGCATGACGTTTTGTTTCATATAAATATTTTCAGCAAACAAATCCAAAGTGCTACAATTAATATTAAAGTATGCCAAACCTACCTAAAAAATTTAGTTGATCACTTCCAGCAATATAGATCTGACCAATCATTTCAAGAAATTCTTGTACAAGCGAAAGAAGTAGCACTCTCTCTCGAAATTGGAGAAGACTTTCCACCGTTACCAACGGTCAGGAGGAAATTTAAACCAAAACTGTTTGACTATGAACACCGAGATGAGACCCCTCATGATCCAAAAACCGGCTTCAAAATTAGTTTTTTCTTAAAAATTATAGATCAAACTTTAAGCTCTCTAAAAAACCGATTCGACTTATTAAATGAGTATGATAATATTTTCGGATTTTTTAGCGACACATTCAAATTAAGTGACAGAGATCTTTTAAAACGTTGTTCTGTTCTTGAAGAACGACTGACAGATCAGGATAATAAGGATATAGACTCCAATGATTTGTTTAATGAAATTAAAGCGTTAAAGTTGTTTTCATTACTCGATGATACTGACCCCTTAAGTATTTTACAATATATATTTGAAAACAATTTAATCTCCACCCTTCCAAACGTAAGCATTTCACTAAGAATTCTTCTGACATTGCCTGTATCTGTAGCTTCTGGCGAGCGATCTTTTTCAAAGTTAAAAATCATTAAAAATTATTTAAGATCGACAATGCTTCAAGAAAGATTGTCTGGGCTAGCAATATTAATGAATTTGCAACAGCAAAGTCTCGGAAAATATCGCTACTACAATAGCTATTTTTTATTTTTCTATTGTTCCTAGCTATCATTTTTGATTTTATAACGAAGTTACCTAGGTATTTGTTATCAGAAGTATCTGCATATTTTTTAAAATATCTAAGTATAAGTAGAAAGTAGTACCTACTTACATATATGTAGACATTAGGCAATATTTCTGTTATTTGTTCCTAAAAAAAAATGTGATTTTTAGTTTTGGGTTATTTTCTAGTATTTATAAACAACGTGTCTGTACCCCATTAGTTAAGTAAATGCTTTAAAATGGGTGTGAACAAGAATTTATTTTAATTTATTTTGTTATGATTTTATTCTGTTTGTTTCATTTTGATATTTTAGTCTACAAATAAATATGACTTCTAAAGTTCAGTTTTTTGCTTTATTTCAAGCACCTACCTACCTACCTACCTTCAAAAAAATAAATAAAAAAACATGATCCAAAATGCCTTAAGGGGCGCCAAAATCCTTTTTTGCACACAGGCGCCAGGAGCCCTGTTTACTACGTTTAGTAGCAACTATCTAAACCAAACCTAATTTGACATAGACTAACAGTGCCGCCTGCACTACACTTCAATACTGCCAAACATATAACACGAATTACAGCATTTTGAAATCAAATAATTTCGAATAATTATCAATATAGAGTAATCAACTAAATTTCATGTTTAGAGTGGTGTGGCTCCACATAATTTAAATGGAGCCATATCACTCTAGACGTGACATTTTGTTGATCACCTGATATTGAACAAATTTGAATTTAAATTTTCCGCGAAGTTTCACATAGTTGAGAGACAACTTTACAGTAGTGATGGGAAGTTTCTATACTTTTGCGGACTCGTTCATTCCAATCCCATTCCGCAAGTGGATCGAGTCCATCGGATTCGATCCTATGATCGACATCGAAATTGAATGTGCATTTCAGACACCCGGGGTCCTTGGTCATTCCGGACCCGGAACGAACAACGCGCATATCTTTGTTTTGGTGAGTGGTCACGCAGTCGGTAATTCAGTAGGTTTATATGTCCCAAACATCAATTGGGCACATACAAAGCCGCCAAAAGCCATAAATCACTGATAACTGATAAAAAATCATGCAAATTCGGCGTATCATGTGTCGCCTGTCGACGTCGAGCCTCTAATAAAACGAACACCATCATCATTTGCCGTTCCCCATCAACACATTGTATTGTATTCTGTATTGAAATGGATTGAATAACGGAATGCCAAAGGAATGAATGTCCGCGAGCAGTGTTGCCAACTTGGTGGAATTTCCACTGAATCTGGTGGATTGAGAGCACCATCTAGTGGCGAAATTTGGTAGTTAGTGGTATAGTGGAAAATCTGGTGGAATGATGTTTTTAATGTCAAGTATAAATATGTGCATGACAAATTTAAAAATGGGTATACACAGTGGGCCAAAAAAAACGGTACAATATTTAACTACACGTATTACTTCGACACGAAGTGTACGAAGTATTGAAATTCCCTCATATCGAAAACCACTCTGAGTCAAATATCTCTAAAATTCGAGCCAACTGACTAATGAACCCACTATATCAAATCTCCGTCTCGGCGGTGCGGATATTTTGGTGAAGATCCCAGCCCTCTAAATCAATCCCCCGTATTGGGGGGTGCCTAAACGTGCTGTGCGGGGGATGTATGTTCGTATGTGTACACGATTCCGGTCGCCAGGAACCTTCTTGAAGTCTTTGATCGTTTTCATACGATAGGTCCTCCGAAAATGAAGGCAACATCAACTTTTGAGTTATGGTCGTCGACAAAATAATTTTTTTTACCGTATATTTTTCACTTATAATACCATGAGTAGTCAAAGTTATGTCGACTATTTTTGTGGTGGTATCACGAATGCCCATTGCGCTTTGGTACGATTAATCCCAAACGCAATGGACATGAGTAGTAATACCACCGCAAAAATAATCTACTTAACTTTGACTAAGAACGGTATTCGAGAGACTATTCGATGAACGAACTAGTTTTTGGTTTCAGTAAATCTAGCAACAAACTACTCAATTTCTATAATAACAGAAAACTAAAATTGATTTTTCCTAATAAATCCTACATTTGTTTAAAATAGTTACTTGAATACCTTCTAGGAAGATATATCCACTGATATTTTTTTGATTGGTCAAGAAATGTCAAATTGTGGATTTTTATTGGTCACTTTTGACAGATGACAGGTGAATTGAATAGTCAATAGAATTTTTTGTATAACTTTGTTTAACCACGCACAACTATGAATTAGAATTATCACTTTGTAGTAAAAGTGCTTCACTTCCATCTACAAACATTGAGCTTTCCGATGATACAATAGTCATTTGAAAATATTAATGACTTACAAGGCTATAAAATCTGTACCGCTTTTTTTGGCCTACTGTGTATAATGGGGGTATAAGTAGATTTATTTCAAAAGTTTTATAACAATAAAAAAAATATCGATAGGCCCTCTATTATCGAGCGGCAGAACTATATCTGCTATATTATATTAGGATGATTGCCGGTACGCGCTTAAATTCTAGCTGGACTTTTTCAAATTGTTTATTAGAAAATCGGGAAAGCCCCTAGCATTTTGCGTAGCCCAAGGTTATAAAACAAGACCACAGCACTTTGACGTTATATATCGATTTTGATATTTCTATTTAAATACATATTTTTGTTTGCAAGCACAAAAAGACGCACTCCAAATGTGTATCCCGAATCCGGGGCAAGGTGAGCATTGTACCGCCAGATGCAAGCGCATAAAGCACCAGCCTCTACACTGCGAGGTAAAATGAGGTTATCGATAATACAATACATATTTTTGCATTTTTGTTATTGTTTATTATTAATTCCTGTATTTTTTACATTGTTTTTCATTTTATTCAAATTCTATCAATGTTTATGATACATTTACTATTTTGTATAATAAAACAATATTTAAAAAAATATGTAGTGTATTTTACCTAGAGTACGTTTTTTTCTATGTTAACCGTCAAAGTGTTACAATGTTAGTAGATATGTGATTAAAACGCTAGGAAATTTTTATACCTCGTGTTGGTAGAACTTTTTTATGGTTATGTGTCAATTTTGAATGTCAGTTTCTTAATTTGAACTCTTGGCAAATTTCTTTAATTTTGCAAACGTTCATTATGTTTATTTTCAAATATTGTAAGTTTAATAATTAATAATTTTGCAATATTTTACTATGCTGTTCGTTTTACCCACTATTATGACAGATCTGTCAAAATGGCAATCATTTTTTTAGTGGAAGAAAAAAACTAAAAATCTATGTACCAACATTATTAAAACTAGGGACCCTGCAGGAATGCAACTTATCCCCTAGAAAGTTGACCTTGAAAATTATTATAGAAAAAAAGTGTACTTTAGTTTGCTTGGAAAAAAGTTAGTGGAATTCTGGTGGATTTTGTTCTCCCATTTAGTGGAATGCAATTTCCCAGTGTTGGCAACACTGTCCGCGAGAATTGACGCCTCGCGACCTTTTCGTTCCTCGGAACGAATCCGGACCAAAACTTGGACTCGATCCAAATCGATCCTGCCCCGGATTCGATCCTTTGTATCGAATCCGACCGGATCGACACATCGCTACTTTACAGTCACCTATACAGTTTGGTGCCTTGCTATGTTGTAGTACTTGTCAGTAACTAAAAATGTCAAGCAAAATCGCGTCCCATTTTTGAGTAAGAGAGTGAGCTGGCTATTTTCTTTATTGGTCTGTGGCTGCATTATTATTCGGGGAATCCCTTGTGTATGGATGATATGACTAATTCACAGTGCAATAGTGGGGATAGGGCAGTCAGGTGTTAGGTCGAGTGTCGGGTACACAGTCGTTTTCTTTGTTTCTAGTGCTGTGGCAGTGCGACTGATGATCAATTGGTCTTCACCATTGAGCAACATTTCAGACGTTCTGCCGATTAGTGAGTACCTTTCAACAATTTTAGACCCAGTTTGGCTTTAGTACCTATAATAATTTCAAATAAAAAAGAAACTTCAAACGAAACAGGTCAGGTAACGGCTATAACGTTTAGATTAGGTTAAACACTTTAGTGTAGATAGTTATCGTTTCTATAAAATGTATACATTTTTGTGTATTATGATAATCTAAACAGCCATTAGTAATAATCAGCAAGTGAAACTACTTATCAATAACTTCAGCGTGTAATGTAGCATCAAGTCAGTATTTTCTCAACGGAGCAACGAAAGTTTAAAAAGTAACCGACTTCTGCAAAATTGATCCGACTTCAGTACTTTGTACTCGTACTTTTACGTGGAACTTCCAAGATTTTCTAACTATGTTAGGGGATATGGGATAGAGGTTACATAATTTATAACAGGGAGAGCCTTTCGGAATCTACATTGTTTTGAGATGATTCAAAGTTACCTGTTTGGCATGTCGCCACTTATGATCTTAGGACTAGCCTTGTGTC
The DNA here is from genome assembly GCA_940337035.1 of Agriotes lineatus. Taxonomy (NCBI): domain Eukaryota; kingdom Metazoa; phylum Arthropoda; class Insecta; order Coleoptera; family Elateridae; genus Agriotes; species Agriotes lineatus. Next base: position 152,563 of record CALNHX010002608.1, read on the forward strand.
AAAAATTTATAAGTCCATACTGTTTGAATAGAATGGAGATCAATACGACTGAGTCAAATCGAAATTATTAAAATCATATCGAATAAAATTCAATAAAATCGTATTTAAGATAGCTATTTATACAACTAGGGATGAAAGCCATATTTTTTAGTTCCATCGTCTGAAAGACGAAAGAAGTATTGTAATCGTGAAAAAATCACCTACGAAGATTTCTTCATATCTTCAGGGTTCCTAGATCAGAGGTACGCAAACTCTTTATGCCACTCCCCAATTTTTGTTCAAAATACAAAATTGGGCTCTGATCATGGATGGTATAATTGTTACCAATCTTTATTATTTGAGAGAAGTTTTATCTTGATGATGATTATGAGAAGCAGTATATGTGAACATGACTTATTGGAATTCGGATCATGTCACTCTCGTAAATTCGAAATATTACCTAATTACAGAAATATTATATTTTAATTAATAGAGATACTAGTTCTGTAATCTTTGGCTTTGGTAATACTTCGCAGGGGCGGACTGGCTGGGGGGCAGGGAGACAAAGTCCCCCCGGGCCTTCCTATGAGGGCATCTGCGGGCCTTCCTATGAGGCCTCCAGTTTAAAAATCTCGGTACCTACATACTTAAAATTTGAAATCAATACAATTAAAATGTTCATGATCTTCGTAATCATTACAAATCAATATTCAATTATGAAAGCAGTAAATAGTAAATAAGGACGGGTTCCCAAGGTATACATTTTTCTTTGGGCTTGTGTTTGTCGAACTTGCAAGCAGAACGGATTATACATAGACATAACATTGGCCAGGAGGTGCCGCCGGCGGGCCTGTGTATTATTTAGTAATTTAATATCAGTATTCAATATCAGGAAATCGCCGACCTGGGCAAATTGAGTTGAAATGCTACTTACTATTTTAATGTGACTTGTGAGAGCGTGTTTGTGTAAGCAGGGTTGCCAGACGTTGCAAAAGTTTTTCACCACACAAACCTAACTGAAATTCACCACTTTATTTAAAATGGAATTTGAACTTTTACATATATGTAACTGTAAAATAATTTATTGTTGCAATGCGTAGCTAATGCTATTTTCCTAGATTTCATATAATTCTAAATAACATACAGTGTGATCAAAATGATGATTGCTCTAATTAGCATTGGCAAATTAACCGTACGCCAAAATTAAGCAGCTTAAGGCTAACTAGAACAATTATTATTTTGAACACCAATTGTTGTATAATTGCAGAAACATTTTATTATGAAAGAACAACTCAAATACATAAAATCTTATACATATGTAAATATTAGAAAATAGAAAAAATATACGTACAAATTCAGTTTTGCCTTACATATATGTCTTCATAAAATTTTTTTAAGTTAGCATTTATTGTAAAATTATAACAAGATTCACCTCTCATTACACCTTTGGTGTACAAAATTCCTGAAAGTGTTTCCGTAGATAGTTTGTTTCGTGTTTTTGTTTTGTTTAAGGTTATTATACTAAACAAACGTTCGCAACAAGCACTACTGTGTGGTAAACTTAACAGAGTTTGCACTAAATTTATTATGTTTTTGTATTTGATCGTCCCGTCAGAATTGAGAACCATTTTGATTTTTTCCCAAAAGTCAAAAACATTTTCGTATTGTATTTTGTCTAATATATCATCATTCCGCAATAAACGCCACTCGCGATCTATTTCAACAATATTTTCAGAAAATAAGTCAAAATAAGATGCTAGTGCCGCAATTGATTGTGGTCTCTCTTTTATTAAATAGCTTGGTTCGATCAAACACATCTCCTTTAATAAATTTGCCTCATTACTCTGTAATGGAAATCTTTTGTATATTTGATTTGCTGATTCAGTATAAAACGCTAGACATCTTTGTCTAAATACATTGACGTCGCTTTCTATGAATTTGTGTGTTAAAATACTACGTGCAACAAGTGGACCTAAATATATATTTTGCAAAGGTAAAAAATAATGGGGATTTCTAAACTGCAGCTTATCAGTAGAAGTTTTCTTCATATACTTGGGATCTAAGTAGTTATCTAGTACAGTTTTATACATCTGTTTTATTTTGCTATATAATGTATGAAATTTTGGCGTTTCGGCCTGAAATTCTTTGTTTATATCTGTGAATAAGGGTAAAATATACTTCAGAAATTCGAAATACAGTTTTGTAATCTTATTATCTAATAGAGAATATATAGTTTGCGCTGTCAAATTACTGTTTTCTGCACATTCAGCACGAAAATACAACGTTAATGCATCATACTGTTCCAATATTCTATCCACTACCTGAATCAGTGATAACCATCTTGTTTGCGATGGATGTAATAGTTTATGGGGCTACCTACCTACCATGTTGTTTTTATAATTTACATTGTTGTTCTCAAACCATTCCACAATAGATTTATGTATATTTACGGCGGTACCATCTGAAACTTTCATTATGCCTAAAAATTCGTCACAAACTTTGTTATTTTTGTAAAATCTGACCATCATTGCTAAATGTTTAACAGTTCCTAAATCGGTCGATTCGTCGATAATTAATGACCATTTTAACTCATTCAATGTTTGTACAAGATTTTTCTTCCCAAATTCACCAATAACATTGTTTACTAACTTAGTTGCCTTTGTTCGTGCACAGGTTGTTAACTGCAGAGCTTCTTTGTTGGTATGTAACGATTTAATTAATTGGACCAAGTGGTCAGCTACAGCAAAAGGTAAGTTATGTTCAGCAAGAAAACTTGCAATTCGTAAGTCGTTCTCTTTGGCTTTCTTGGCAGCTACAAGTGCCGGTGAAGACGAGGATACCATCGAAACTAAAGTTTGTTGAAGTGGGTAATTTTTCATGTGATTCACATGCTTCTTGCTTTTCATGTGTTTCAACAATTCTGCTTTTCCACACACATAATCCTGAGCACAAAATTTACAAAAAAAGTGGGTGGCCCCCTTTTTACTTGGTTGTAACCACAACTTAAATTGTTCTTGTTGTTCCCAGGCACACTCATATTTATGAATAAATTTTCTTTTCTTTTCATTTTTCGCTTTTTGTGCTTTATTATGTTCATGTTCCGAACCTGATTTAGATCCTGAATCACTCATTTTTACATAGAAGAATTTAATAGTATCTACACAGAATTGAAAAATTCACTCACATCACAAAAACGCGAACCGACCGTTTATGATTTTTAGACGTGCGTATAGTAAGCTAAGCAGTAAGTAAATAGCCTGTTTAATTTTAATAATGATGATTTCATGATATGCTAAATGCAAATACGACAGCTAGTGTTTTCAAACTACAATTTGGTAGGGCATTCCCTGAAGTGGTGCATATCAGCAGTAAATAATCTCTAACCATTAACATTTAATTATTCAAAACGTGCCCAAAAAATAAACATAAGATGAATTGCTTTCCGTATAAACATCGTGACATATTATATTACAGCAAATATTCTCAAAATAATGCTGCGGTCACATATTTGCATGATTGACCTTACCGTGTCAGAATACGAAAATTAAAAAATGCTGGAATTATCAATATTCACCACTTTCCTCTATATTTTACTGTAAAATCACCACTTCACCACTGGGTCAAAATTTCAAGCTGTTTTCACCACAATTGGTGAAATTTCACCACTAATGGCAACCCTGTGTGTAAGTTGTGCCTTGCCTGAGCCTTATTTTAATGTACATATTTCTAAAATAATTAAACTTGAGTGAGTCCAGTGTACCTATAATTAAACGCGCAAATCGCCTTAATTGCATGAATTGTAGTGTTGAACTTTTAATGATAAGTTACCTAGAATGAGCAGATCAAAATCACAATATACGCATCTATCGGGTTTTGAAAAGCTCAGAAAGCGCCAACAAAAAAATTTGGAGGCTGCAGCAAAAGACACCAAACAAAGGAAGTTGGAGTTTCCAACGCGGGAGTTGGTACATCCACCACAAGCAGCAACACTTGGGGATGAGAACGTAGGAGAGCTAGATCAAGCCTCCGGTTCTAACGATGAATGGAAAAATCCCTCAAATTTGGGATCCAAGGAAAACCAGGCAGATAACGTTGTGAGTGGAGGAACTGAGAAAGCATTAAGTGATCAAGATAATGTTGTGAAAGACAATAATTTAAATACAACGGTTACGTGTAACAATGAATACGATAATGATGACTTTCAATCAGCAGAGAGGGATAATTCCAGCGGTAAGTTATTGAATATTTTAGTAAAACGTAGTATGTATAGTAAAACTGTAAAACTTGTAGAAAAATTAGAAAAAACTGATAAAGAAATTATTGATGGAGATGGAGCGCGCGTTGACCATAGTTCTGATGGAAATGCTGATGCATTTTTAAGTATTTGAAATTATTGAAATTTTAAAATCTAAATATTCTGAGTTGGTGTATATTTTAGAATTAGAGGAGACCCTAGGCAGTGAAGAAGATAGCTTTAAATTGCATAATGGCGCGTGAATTTCCGAAAAGCTGGAATTTCTAAAATTGCACCCATTTCAGCCTACACAGGCCGATGGCTTAAAAACTAAATTAAATTGTAAGAAATTATACTATAGATTGATTGGCGACAATGAAATAAAAAGAAATTGGGTAACAGTAAAAATGCATCCTGATACAAAAAAAATCGACACAGTGTACTGTTCAACATGCATAGCCTTCTCTGTATCGAAAGATTCTCCTTTTTGCACTCGCAAAAACCTTCGACACATATATTCAGCTATAGATAAACACGAAAGTGCACATCTCACTCAAATGCTGTAAAAAGCTTTCTCATTGCCTGCAAAGATGCTTCAATTGGGGCAAAAATTAACACTGACATGTATGCTCTTAAGAAAAAATGCTGTGAAGAACACATCCATGTATTGCGTCAAGTATTTGAAGTGGTAAAATTAATAGGACGACAATCCTTGCCTTATCGAGGAACAAGTGCAAATGAAACTTTATTTAGAATTCACGAAACGGATACCAGTTATGGAAACTTTTTGGAAATAATAAAGTTGCTTGCCAAAAGTGACCCAATTTTAAATAACTACTTGGAAGCTGCTATACAGAAAAGTAGAAGACGTCATCAAGCACTAGAGGCAAAAGGGCGAAAATCCCGTGGTAGAGGCAGTTTGGTAACTCTCCTATCGAAAACCACCGTAAATAAGGTGATAGGATTTACATTGGAGGCAATGAGAAAAAAAATTGTGAGCGAACTGGGCAATAGACGTTTTAGCCTCTAAATGGATAGTACCCAGGATATAAGTGTTAAAGACCAGGCTACTATCATATTGCGTTATGTCGCCGATGTAAAAGTTTTTGAGAGACTGTTTGCTGTAATTGCAGTGAAAGATTCGACTGGTCGAGGTCTAAATCAACTATTAAAAGACTGCTTCAAGAAGCACGGGGTAAAGTACGAAAACATTGCTGGCGAGTCGTTTGATGGAGCCTCTAACATGAGAGGCGAGGTTCTTGGAGTGCAAAAACAAATTTCGGAGGTAGTGAAAGATAGCGTCTACGTATGGTGCTATGCCCATATCTTAAATTTATGTATAGCAGACAGTTGTGATAATTTGCAAGACAAAAATTTATTTGGATTACTAAATCGCTTAGCGACATTTTTCGGCGAATCTTATAAGCGGATGGATATATGGTGTGATACAGTAGCGCAAGTTCACATGTCAAAATTAAAAAAACTTCAAAAAATTGGACAAACCCGGTGGTGGGCTCGAGACAAAGCCCTCAAGTGGGTATTTGCAGGTGATAATTGTCTGTATCCTGTAGTATTGTTTGCATTAGAGAAAATAATGGAAGGTAAATTTGATGCAAAAACAAGCTCTGAGGCTGAATCTCTACGCGACAAATTGCTGGAGTACAAAACTATTTTAACAGCACATGTATTTTTGAAAATTTTTAAAGAATTCGGTCCTACATCAAAGTATTCGCAAACACAAAATTTGGATTTGGTTTCGGGTTGGAGCAAAGCAAAAAAACAGTTGAAACAATGACAATGGAAAATGTTGTGATTGAGGCTCACAGCTTTATAGCATCAATGAATTCCAAATTAGACTCTTTAGAAATGGATATTTACATAGAAGAGAAACTGTCAACAAAGACACGCGTCGCCAGGAAGGCAAAAATGGACGGTGAACAGTGCAGCGATGAAAGACCCACGGACCCTATGGATGTGTTCCGAGTTGAATTTTTCACTGTTTTCAAAGATACTATCAGATTTGCTCTAGGCGAAAGATTTTCCAAAAATAAAGAATTGATTACATGTTTGCAATACGTCGATCCACGACATTTTCCAAAATTTGAGGAAGAAGGACCCCCTACAGAAAAGCAACTCACAAAACTTGCCACCTTAGCTAGAGTAAAAGTGTCCCTCCCACGAAATGAATTACTGCAGTTTAGTAAATTGTTTCCCACCTTGTCAAACAATTTAACCTCGAGAAGTGATGCCCTTATTGACTTGCTTAATGAGGACAATGCTGAAGAAATCGATATTTTAGCAAATGAATCTGAATCAGAATCAGAGGAAGTAGAACAACCAAAAGAAAATATTGAAGAAAAAAAGAAGTCCAGAAAATGCAAGGAGCAGAAGAAATGTAATAATTGCCTGGCTTGTTGCTACATTTTTCTATACTCGTACAATATGCAGTCTGCAGCATTTACAAATTTATTTTTATCCTACGAATATATACTAACGCTTAGCTGCACGCAGGTTTCTTGTGAAAGGGCGCTAAGTAAATTAAAAATAATTAAATCTCGATTACGGGCGGGTTTTTCTCAAGACTTATTAGAAGCCTTTATGATTATGAGTGTTGAGAAAGATGTCCTTGAGTCTGTCGATTTTTATTACATTTTGGAAAAAATTAAAAAATCATCTGTACTTTTTGCCAATATTCTAACTTACTAACTCTGTATTAAGATTGCAAATACATGTTTTTATTATAGTTGTGTTTCTTGTTACATACTTTCTGCATTTCCCATTAATAGCTAAGTATCCAGATTTCTACAAATGGGCACGGGCCTTTTAAGGCTGAAGTCCCCCCGGGCCTTTTCCTTGCCAGTCCGCCCCTGATACATCGGGCAAGTTTGAGGCTAATTTGGTGTGCCTCCAGGTTCAAGTTTGAGACCGCTTTTATTTTTGATTTTTATAAATGATTTGCCCGATGTATTGGCTCATATGAAATGTTTGTTATTCGCTAAATTTTATCTTAATATTGAAACAGTTGAAGATTTCTTAAAAATACAAAATGATATTAATAACAGACATAAATGGAGTATTAAAAATAAATTGAATTTTAATATTTCTAAATGTTGCATAATGTCATTTACTTGTAAGCAGTTACCAGTCGTATTTGACTACAAAATGAATAATAACATTTTAAAGCGCGTTGAATCTATTAAAGACGTGGGTATTACATATGATTGTAATAGATATTAACGATACAAGTTTGATTATGAGCATCTTAACGACACGAGTTTGATTGCCAAAAACGAGGCGGTGAGCCGAGTTTTGCGGCAATCAAACGAGTCTCGTTAAGTGCCATAAGCAAACGTGTATTGTTCAATATTTTATCTTCATCAATAAATTCTGGTTCAATGTATTTCTTGATAAAAAAAAAAGAGTGCGGTAATATTCATTACCGCACTGAGTGCGGTAATATCTATCCATTACCGCACTGAGCTCATAACGATACTAAAATTAGTTTGGTTAAGAGTCTATAACAACACCGATGAAGATAAACTAAATTACAAACTTCATATTGATCATGTTTCGGCAGCGCTTCGTACTTTAGGGTAAGACAATGTAAAGTATTTAAAAATTGGAGAACGCTAAAAGCATTATATTGTGCCCTACTACGTTGTAAACTTGAATATGCTTCTATAGTTTGGCGGTCCCAACCTCAGTCACACTTAATTCCTGTGGAAAAGGTACAAAATAAATTGTTACGAAATCTATATTTTATAAAGTACAAAACGTACCCTAACTATAATATGATTAGATCTGCACATATGCGAAAAGAGTTTGAACTGCCAAGCTTGGAAAGCAGGGGTTTTACTACTTCTCTAAAGCTATGCTATAAAATTTGGAATAATTACATAAATTATGTAAGGTTGGTCTCGCTATTGACGTTAAAAGTACCCCCTAGGCCTGTGCGTTTCAGTAATGTATTTTTCGTTACCTCGTATTATACTAGAACTCCGATTACGGATATGGTAAATTCCGTACTATAATAAATACGTATTATTATTATTATTCACCATGATTATAACAAAACGCAGTGAGCTGTTGAAGGCTTCGTCCGATAGTTTTTTTTATTTCCCTTTTTTCTTGTTTTTCTTTTCTTTTTCTATTGTTTAGTTCGAAATTATTGTAATGATTAAATAAATTTGCACTTTATGTAATTAGGGCTGTGCCTGTTTAAAGTGAATAAATACATAAATAAATAAATAAATAATCGATCCTCCTGTATCGCTTCAGTGCAGTGTCGAGACTTTTCTTCTTCTATTCTTCCTCTGCTATTCTTTTCTTCCATATTTTTTTATCTTGGACGATGTCCTTGGTTTCTTGTCACAGTAATCCTCTTTCTTGTGAATCTACCCTTACATTCGAGTTTTTCTGTAGTCTTCCTTTTCTTCTTTTCCCGATCCATTTTCCTTGCTAGATTTGTTTTGGTAATCTTATGTCGTTTATTCTCTGCACATGTCCGAGCCAGTTTAGCCTGTGTTTTATTTTCTTTGTAAGGGGTTGCACCTTTAAATATTCTCGTATTACTCTGTTTATTATTTTGCCTGTTGTTGTTTTACCTAGGACGACTCTCAAATATTTCATCTCGTTGGTTTGCAGCTTTTGTTACTGCTTGTTTGTGAGCGCCCAAATCATTAGCATTAGTTAAGGTCGGTAGCTATATGGCGTTATAAATTCGTAGTTTAGTGTTAATACTTATTTTCGTTTTCCGTATTCCTTGTCGTATAGAATAGTTTTTTTCTGGCATTCACTCTCCTTTCTAACTCTTCAGTTACGTCGTTTTTTTCATTTATAGTAACCCCTAGGTGTTAAAACCGTCTTATATTTTGTAGTTGTTCTTTGGTTTCAGATACTACTACGATATCGTCTGCATATGCTTTATGTGTATTGGTTTCATGTAACCCCACATATTTTTATTAATCTGCCTATTGCACTTTTTTATAATTTCATCTAATTGCACTGTAAATAGATATGGGCGCAGAGCTCCTCCTTGTCTGACTCCTTGGTATGTCACAAATTCTCCTGATTTTCCATTAGATATTCTTACCCAATTTCGATAGCTTCTGTTTATGCTCTTTTTAAACTTTCGTTTCTTTCAGTACTTCACAGAGCTTCTGTTTCGGTACTCTGTTGAATGCTTTTTTCAGGTTTATAAGGCGTACGTACATTTTCTTGTCGTACTCGTATCTCACTGTGATAATTAAATCCTATTTGCATCTGCTATTTCTAAATCCACACTGTACTTCGTCAAGAGTGTTCTCTATTTCTTTTTACAACCTCTCTTCAATGATTGTTTCGTAGATTTTAATTGCTACACACAAAAGCGAGATCCCTCGATAATTATTGCATTTCATACTGTCACCGTGTTTTACATGTAGAAAATTGACGGAATGTTACGTGGCTTATTCTGAGACAAAAAGGCAGTACAGTGTGTTGAGTTTGAGAGTAAAAATCGTAAATTTTGTAATTTTTTTAAAACGAGTTGGAATATCAATTACAAATTTATTGTGTGTGCATGCGGCGCCCAGAACAAATTTTTGTGATGGTAAACCATCTATCAATTCACCAGTGGCGTTCGTACTATCTTTGCACGATTGGATAAGAAAAAGAAGAAATCACGTAGACATCAATATTTTTTCAGTTTTCACAAGTTTTTTTAATTCCTTGATTAAAACTCTACATAACATGCCTCTTGGGTATTTTGTTAAAAATGCGCCGTGTTTTCGTAACAATTTGAAAAATGGAACCAGGTGCTGGCAATTGTTTTATTATTTCAAGTGTTTTCGAACGTGTACGTAATTCAATGAGACGAATAGCTGATGTGTGCATGATGTCGGAAGATGATCATTTCCCACAAATATCTTTGATTTACTTGTTTCCTGAAAGAAGAACCCCTTCCGTCATTGACAAATTTATCACCTTTCGCTAATGAAATTAGGTCACACATTGCAACATAACAGTATTTTTTGACAAACATTATCCAAACTCAAAATGCTATATCAACAAAGATTTGGCAAATTGTACACGTGTGTTCTTGCGCAACAGCACGCATACAAATGGTCTTAAGCCAACATATCTGGGCCCTTTTAAAGTAATTAAAAGGACCGATAAGTACTTTGTTTTGCAATGTGTTAAGGGTAGGTACTCTACGCTTTGACCGCCTTAAACCTTACAGTAGTACGTAATGCAATGCTACTGCTTGCAAGGTAGTTTTCTAGTTCATTTGGGGTAGACCATGTTGTAAGTTTCCGCTGCTGCTTTCTGATTTCAGAATACTGCAAGACACATTTGCTTGCAGACAACAATTAAAGCTATAGCTACAAGATTGCAGCTCGAAAAAAAAACCGTTGCTGCTACCTGTGTTGTGCAATTTATGTTATTATATTTTAGTTGTTTGTTGTATTTAATGTTGACTGTTATTGTTCTTGTTGAAAAGATAGAAGTTTTTTGCAGCTAGGGCTAGGGATAACTATTTACTGATTTATAGTTCTCCATAGTTTTTTCTTCTCAAAAAAAAAAAAACCCAGATAACCAAATCAAATATTTTTGGGGGGGAAGCTATTCAGTATGACTGCATGTAACCTAGTATAGATTGCTAGGTTACGCATATATGTTTTAATAAATAAACAATTGTCTTTCATGTTTGAAACTGAAACCTCGTGTTTTATTTCTCCAAATACAATTCCTATATTAATGCAGTTAGTTAAGCATATCTAACTACTAACACTGCAGTACTATCATGTTCGGTTTTACCTTCTTCATCTTCGCCTGTGTATTATTCAATGTCTTCTCGTGTACTATTACCAGATGGTTTTGCGTCCCTTTTTAGTAATTCCTGGGCGTATTCTTTACATCTATCCATTACTTATTTGTTTGTTTGTTTCCATCTCTATTTTTAGTATATTTTATTGCCTAATGTTTCTTGCTTCTCAAATTACACTCGCCCTATGAAAAAGCTTTTCAGTGTTATCAATTTTTTGTTCCTTCTTTTTCCCCGAATTCTTTCCACAAAATTCTTTTTGCGCTCGTGGCTAAAGGTTAGCTTTACGCACTTAAGGTGCGGTAAGTGCCAACAAAGAAAACGAAGCCCAAGTGGCCCAGTTTTCCTATTTTTTGAGGCCTTTTTCAATAAAGTACTTAATGATCGAGTGTCTTTCCTGCGAAGGGTGCTTATTTAAACTTGATCAAAATTTGGCAAATTTAGTTTCAAACTGGTTGCCTCGGGTAAAGATCAGATGCCCAGGATCCGTACTCAAATATATAAAATATAGGAATAACAGTGTAGAAATAAATTGTGTAATATGTTTAAGTATATAAAAATAATTCTTAATTACTGAATATTTTTTGTACATAAAATATTATAAAATAAAATTCTTTCGGCGTTTTGGTTCTGCGTTCGGTTATTTTTTGGGACACTCGGCAACCCAAACGGCACTTTGGTTTGGCCCGGTTGCTGCCTCTTGATCATCTCAAAGAAAGTTTGAATGAGGTACAAATCGGTGCTCGCAGGCTTGGATGAGGTAGCTCCGATGTACTAGAATTGTATAGATCTGAAAAAGACTATATTTGAGCCGGAAAAGCTGGAGTTGGTTATTTATGGTTCATGAGCTAAAGAATTCAATGAAAAAATGTGTTTTAAGGTGTTTATGTTGTTTACGGCGATTGCATCAAGCCTGGCTGGACGTGGTACCTCCTTTGTGAACATTTTTACCTTTTACAAAGTCCGGCTCTTTGCAGCTAGAATCGCCGGTGAGCCCAGGAATATCTCGGTAGGTGCGGAGTCATGGCAGGCAGACCTACATTGAGGCACCTGGATTATGCCCGCGGCTTGGAAGTTTCGCCTAGTATTCTGATGAGCCGTGCTCTAGGTTAAGGTTATGAAGCGGTTATGGCAATATTAGCGTGGGGGATCAGATGGTGCGGGAATTAAACGGGGTTTCTAGTAAGATGAGAACAGAATCCACCAGTGCTAGTCAGGTCAGGATATTTTCTAGCGAGATGGAAATCGAATCCACCGGTGCTAGCCAGGTTAGGAAAGGAACTCTAGGCCCCGGGGCCGCGACTTAGAGTCGGTAGTCAGGATCCGGTTCGGGTTCAAGTCTCAAGTAAAGTTAACTAGCTTAGAATTCTCCTTCTATACTCTTCTGTCAGCTCGATATCGGAACATTTCTAGTAAGGATTAGAGAAGGAACTGCGTGGCGTACCGATTTACGCTACATCCACGCATAGCGGCTAGGATCGCTTTATCAAAAATCCGAACGCTATGGAGATGTGAGTGAAGATTGTAACGGGAATTTCAAATTTCTAGCACACTATTTGTGCCCTAGGGGCTACAAAATAAATCCTTATGCTCAGCTATGTATGCTTTAACTCAATTAAAATACCTACCAAGTTAACCAAAATATTTGTAAAATAGTGTACCATTCTTAGATCGAAAGTTTTATGACCTACGGCAATAAGTTTTAAGGCAATTCAACCTCTGTAAATGTAATTTTTAAAACACAAAAGAAAGCAGTCAGAATTATGTACAGTTTGAGAATGACAAAATAGAATTTTAACAATAACCAGCTTTTACATTTTGAAATTAACTCAACACATATATAAAAACATAACAATAATAATTAAGCATGAAGATATTCACATTACATTACAATGCAAGGGAAAACACAAATTGTGCTACCAAAATATAAAAATAGGTCCCCTATACAGTGGCATGCAAATATTAAGATTAGCGAAAGCTATTAAGCTGCCACGCCCATTAAAATTATTTAAAACTAAACTAAAAGAATGGCTAATAAGTATCATTTATTAAATGGTGGAGGGTGTGTGCCGGACACCCAATTACTGTGAGCCCGGGCTTCTTAGGATTTTGCTATAATACGCCATTGGGCTTGATTATATCAGCTTCAGTGGTCCGTTTAGTAACATCAGCCTGTACTCAGGCAAATTAATTATCAAGAAGTGTTGTTGATATACATTTTCGAGAAGGTTAGCCGTAAGCAGGACGAATTCGTTGAAGAATATATTCCCACACTGAATGTTCAACAATTTTTAAGGGCCAGCCACTTGTATATATAACTCTGGCAACAGTTATTCGTCTAATTTGTTCTATAAAAACAAAAACTGATAGATTTCCTGCATTGGGGTAGAAGTAGTAACCTTTCTCGTATTTCAGCTTTTATAGTGATGTGCAAATTGCATTGACAAGATTCTTTTATTTTAACTACCAAATTCCACTAATATGAAAATAGTTATTAAACCTACATTTGCTTCATTGTTCACTATTTGGTCACCAAAAGATAATAAAAATGAAACAGATGAAATACTCGAATGTTGTAAAAGGCTCGCAGAAGGCAACACAGATAAAGAAGTTATTTTTGAAGTAAATGAAATCTGAGATTTCCCTTAAAACTGCTGCTTAATTTCGTTGGGGCACGTTTTACACTCTTTCACAATATGTTTGAACAAGCGTGTTGGATTTTTGTAATATGTAACATTGCAGAATTTACAAATTACTGTGATATTTTTGTTGTCTTTAATTTCAGTAAAATACTAACTTCCAAACAGACGATTTCTACGTTGGTATTTTAAAAAATCTGTAAAGGGTTTTACTCAGAACTTCTCTCGCAAGTGGACGTTGTGACACTAAACAATTTTAAAAATCACAGGGGTGAAATATCATAACGTTCGTAATAATAATGAAACAATGAAAGGAAACACTTGGCAATGCGAATTAAATCAATTTCGAATTTAAATTCGGGCGCCTGAACCACGAGCCCGTAGAGGACCTCTCCCGGCTTTGCGATGCGCGGCTATACTTAACAGTACGGAGTTGTTAAAACTTTTTAATTTATGACTACCCTGTATCTTTTGAGCCCCAGTCTCGTCAAGTATAAAGTCTGACCTATGTGCAAATTACTACTTTTATCTATTTCTCAGTTAAAGCAAAAATAAACAAAATTTTGTTTATATTTTTCCAAAATTTTCTCGGTTTCATTCCTGGTATACATATAACCTGCATGTAAAATATCGTCTTCCTCCAGCAGTTTTTGAGTTATACCGTCAACAGATAAACAGACATACATAGTGAATTGAGAAAACCTGTTTTTCGCCATCTAGGGACCCTGAAACGTGAAGATCTGAAAACATTTCGGAAGGTGATTTTTTTGTGATTACAATACTTCCTTCGTCTTTTAGATGAGGAAAGTAAGAATAGTTCACTGTCTTCACAGAATATTGTAATTCCGTAGTCTACATGAAAGTAAAATTTAACACAATAAAAATACCTACTACTCATTTCTATATTTAAAAGCTGTTAAGTGGACATATTTTGGGCAATTACAGAATAAATATGAGGCAATCAGGGCCAATATAATATACGTAGTCAGGGTAAGCTCAATCAGTAGCAGTAAATAAAATGGTAAACTTACCTGTGCATTCTACAACTGAAATAGGTGATAATGTCATACAGCATTGGTGCTAGTGATGGGCATAACCGGACAATTTTCATAACCGAATTATTTGCATTCGAATCATAGTAATAACCGAATGATTATTTGAATAATAATTCGAATCAATTTTGGCTCTCGATTCGTTTCGATTTCACCGGTTGGCGGTTTGCCGGTTGGCGATTCACCGTCAACTGCATCGGCACCGTAACTTGCAGATAGCAGAGGAACTCGGTTAATCGTTAATTATAATAATTGTATAAGTGATTTTTATTTGATTTCTAAGGAGTTTAAACCATTGAGAATAGCTATATCAATACTAATCATAAAGAAATTATAAATATGCGAATACAAAGTATCTATTGAATCTATTTTTAGTTCCTAAAATTCTCTAGCAGCCACTCTTCCCTTTTCGCTTGCACATCATACCGGTATATTTTAGAATCCATAATTTATCTACTTTCAGCCTTCCGCGGTTCTAAGGACGCACACTTAAAATTTTAAACATCGAAATCCACTTCTTGTCCCACGTTCATATCATATGACGACGGCCGATCCGTTATTAAAAATTAAATATAAATCTGTTACAATATTGGAAAATCTTATTTCGCTTTCCGTTTATCCCTTATTAGGCAGAATCAACCGCGTTTCGAAGCAAAAATTTAGGCCGTTATAAATTAATACCAAACAGCTTCGGCAAATCTGATACTCAGCAGAACGTTATCTTTAATAGGAACGGCCCCATAAATTTAACTCGTCGACTGGGAGTCTCAAATGTCTTAATAACATCAACAAGCAGCGGCGCGCCTTACTTGGGTCAATCTAATTACATACGTAGAAAAGGTTTTGACGTATTATTTACAGAATTTCGATCACTCGCAAGTCGCTGAGATACGGCACGTAGTACTTATCAGGTTGAGGTTATTTTTGATTCGAATACTTGGAACGAAAACCGAGTTACACAGGTTATTCCAATAACCGGATAACCGGTTATTTTTCATTCCAATAAGCCCATCACTAATTGGTGCATCTCGGAACACATTATTTATTTTTTTACGACCGACCAGAAAATATGTAGTTTCTGGAGAATTTTTTCGTCAGAAATTAACGTTTTGCCGGTCAAGATCGGAAAACGGGCATCGGGGATCGGTAAAAGCTTTTGCCGGTCCCCCTAATGCTTTCGTTACTATGGAAACAAGTTTGTGTTATTGTTTGGATAAGTCAAATAATAGATACTAATGTGATAATTTTCTTGAGATTCCGAAAGAGAATTCGCAAGTTTGAAAGTGTGGACTCGGATGTCGTAAAAAATATATAGTACGATACATGACCGAAAATTGTTTTGCATGTCTCCCCAAGGTTTCAGGGCTCGCCTGCGGCTCGCCCTGGAATCCACTTGGTTCGACCTGCAAAACACTACTTTCCGGTCTTGTAACGTAAATTACAATAGAAGGCTTTCATATTTTGGAAAGTTCCCAGGTTCCCGAGAAACTTTCAATTTTACGTTCCCGATGATGTTTTCAAGTGAAAATTTTCCACTGCCCCACACCAGTCGAGCATATACTACGTTTACGTTGTTTTGGCATAATAGGAGGCCATGATTTATTTTTTTAACGTTGGACAGGCTGTTCTACGTGACACAATTTTGCGTCACGGAAGTGCCTGACATGCAAACATATTTGCTGTGTTGGCGAATTTCCCGCAACCATACGCGACTTTAAAACGAGATGGTATTGTTTGATCAGAAAATAAACAAAAAATTATCAAAATTGGGGGATTAATCGGGTTATTCCTGCTGTGGGCACGGTTTGTGTTAAATTAGCTTAAAAACGTGAGGATTTTTGTATTGCAAACTAGTAAAACTGACAACAATGCATTAGACATTGACTCTATGTAATTATAACCTCAAATATAGAAAAACACTGCCAACCGCCAACCTAAATGCCAAATTTCCATGGTCTCATATTATGTCAAAACAGCGTGAATGGTATTTATGTTTCTCCTAGATAGACAGGAGCTGAAATTCGTAAACTATGGCCTGTTGTTCTTCTACAATACCAGTGCCACTTTTCCTAATCCATGGAAACAACTTTACGTCTTACTGTTATAGGTACCTCTCATATAATATTTGTAAGAGAACCATAGGCAACTTTAGAAATATTGTAAGTATCAATAACTGTATTCATTTAGGTTGAGTGGCGTGACGGGCGACGACGGATGTTTTGCTAAGATAACTCCAACGATTTCAAATTACCAGAAGTGCAGCCGCTTGGTTATCACGGTGAATGTTTCATCATACCGGTATGCGGCAATGCATGCGAAGTGAACAATGGCGTTATTATAATTAGGTACTCATTTTACATCCGATAATCTATCGAGTTGCATTAACTACGTTCGAACTGATTCTCTTAGTCCAAAGCGCGGATAAGCTACTCTAGTCATTTTGGATAGGGTTACCATACATTCAGATTTCCCCGGACATGTTTGGACTTTTAGGGCGTCCTGGAAAGTCCGGCCGGAAAATTTCAAGTGGTTCGGGAAAATAGAAAATATACATTGACCCAAAATAGTTATTTTACATTCTCACGTGCGCTACAATACAATGTTACCTTTACCTATCCCGATCCCTCTTATCGCGAGAGTAGCGTAAAAGGGCAGCGTCACCGTTTTTTAACATTACAAAATTCCACATTCCATTAAGGGCACCGCCTTAAGATGTTGTTTGTATAAAAAAGATTGTAGATGCTACGACCGCATTAACAGAATAAAATCAGTAAAGGGCTTTACTCAGAACTTCCCTCGCAAGTGGACATTGTGACACTAAATAATTTTAAAAATCAAAAGAAAATAGTGGTAAAAATATCCTCAGGTTCGTAATAATACTGAAACAATAAAAGGAAACACTTGGAAATGCCAATTAAATCAATTACAACTAAAACAAATTGGTGTGATACACGCACACAACTTCCTTTTACAGTGATCTTATAATTAGTCCAAAATTTGATTTTTAATTTTGAAGCATTTGTAAAGAAATTTCAAAAATTACAAATTCTACAGAAACCGTATAAAATAGAGCGTTAGTTCAAGGGACAAATTATCTCTAAAATTTTAAGTTGAATTCAAAAATGTAATAATATATCGGTGTCTATTTAAAATAGGAGTTAATAAAAAATAGGAAAAAAACAAAATAAACCCATTTTTGAGGTATTCAACTGGAAAATCACATATCTCACATCAATACACATTAAAAATGTAATAAAAACGTAAAGTTTTAAAAAAATCGTTAGAGCCGTTTTCGAAAAAATCGAAAAAAACTGAAAAATCACAAGAGCAACACCATACGTCCGGTTATCCGATTTTCTTCAAAAGCTTGCTGTTGCATCTAGATAGTACGCAAAACTTATATATGAAGTTATTGAACGCCATACCTCTTTTCGTTTTTGAGATATTCTGTTCACAGACACACACACCCACGCACGCACACACCCACGCACGCACGCACGCACGCACTTACGCACTCACGCACGCACGCACGCACGCACGCACACACACACACACACACGCACACACACACATACAGGCGCCGGCTATCTTTATGGCATATTTACCCCTGGCCTGAATTGTGGCATAATCACATTTTGTCATTGCGTTAGCTTGCTACTTTATCTAGTAAGTGGCTGTACTTATCAAAATTTACATACACTCCATGTGAAAGGTATGCACTCCTGCTAAAGGAATAGGTCATAGTTAATGGTTGACGGTTGGAGTGTATAAGTATGCCATTATTTTGGAAAATTGATGGACGAATGTGTGTTATGTGTGTATGTATTTTAAGGTTACGTAGAGTTATGAGCAAGATTCTAAATCACAAGGATATATTGCTTCAATTGCCAGTACCCACCCTTTTCATTCTTTATACCTCTTTACCACCTAAACGAGAAACTAGACATATTTAATGTGATTAATAAATAAAAAACCTATAACTATACATATTAAACGAAAATTATAATCCAATATGACTAGCATTTTCTTTTATTTTCAAAATTTGGTGTAGATTTTGTGTCAAATACACCAATTTTCTTCTCATTTTGTGATTTTGCAACATTCCATACATTTTACAAGTTTTTTTGTCGAGTAAACAATTTATATACACTTTAAAAATTTATTGATTAAATATTGTATATTATTGTAAAAATACTAAATAGGTAGATATAACTAAGCTGTGAATAAAAATAATTCCTTATAAAGATAAATGCATCGACAAATACAACTGAAAGGTATATAAATACATTTATGCTCTCCCCTGTTTAGTTTTAGTTACATAATTTTTGACGTAATATTTTATGTATTTCCATGATCTAGATGATAAAACGTTACGATGTAATTCCATACATTCTTCACATTGCACTTTTCCTGGAATTTTTGATGCTTTTATATTCGTTTTAAAGAATGATATTACTGCACCAGATTCTTGTTCACTCCATGGCCTCTTGGTAGCAGCTTGACGTGCACATTTTGTGATCTTTCTAGTTGACTTTGTTTTATTCGTTACAACTTCGTTGGGTTTAGCTTTAGTTACAGCACTATTGCGTTTAGCTTTCCAGATATTTGAAGATATTGTTGATATTACATCTTCCGCAGCTTGTGTATCATCTGCACTGTTTTCTTTATTATTTTCTTCACCAAGCTCGGTAACCACCTGCATATTATTCACTTCAGTTGCAGCCAACATAATTCCACTTTTGCGATTATGATTTGCATTCTACCCTAAAATAAAAAAATCAGTTTTACAATAATCTTGCTTGAAGCATGTGGTATGTAATGCTTACAATACCGGGCCAAAATCTTAATACCGGTATTCGGTATTTTAAATTTTTAATACCGGGATACCGGTATTAATACCGGTATTACTATTAGAAAATTTACTTATTAAATCTGTACCTACTTATTATGACATAATTAAAAATATTATACAAAAAAACAGCGAATTCCATTAACTTATATTTTTTCTTTATAAGTAAATAAATAAATAACGTAGGTGAAAAATATAACAAATAATAAATTCTATAAATATAAAAGAAACATGTGTTTTATGTGTAACCTAATAAACCAACTAACACATTAATTAAAATTGTCCATAAAATAGTAATTTTCCCCTTTGTAGGTACTGAAGTATCTGTGACAAATCTGTTCGTCGTTGTAAAATGACAAATTCTAAAGCATCCAAAATAGTCATTCTACAGCTATTGAATATTTTTGTTGGAAAAGAGCCTCCATCATACATTTTGAAGATGCATCAGCCATCAAAAGTTTGTAATTTTTAGGAATATGTTAATACCTAAATGCCGGAACTTTTTACATCATACCGGTTTTCAATACCGGCCAAAATTCGTCCGAGATACCGGTATTCGGGATCCCGGTATCCCCGTATTGTAAGCACTAGTGGTATGTAACTAAACACAAATTACACACATTTAACCGTAATTATATTTAACCAAAGCTAAATAATTATTTTGACAACTAAGGTTTCATTTATATTTTTCTAATCATATTAAATAATATGAACATTATTAGTGTGTTTTTAATTGAAAAAGTTATTTTATAATTTTATAATTAATGAAGCAATGGAATAGTATTTCATAATTCAATTGTAGTCCGCCATTGATATGCTGAGTTCTTCATTATTCCATTGTTATTGGCCAAGTTCTTCATTTTTCTTCAGTAAATCATGAAGGTGAAACATATAAACAGAAGGTTCTGATAAATTTAAATGTAAAACCTTAGCGGCAGTAACAAAATTAGTAAAATGTGTCTTGGCGCACTATTCACAATTATTAATGTAATTATTTAATTCGATTAGGAAACGTATACTATTTAACTCGTGAGAGAGGGCATTATTCGCTTGGATTAATTATCGAATAATACTATGTGTTCAAAAAGAAATTACATAATGGTTGGCCATGGAAAATAAAACTAATGTCAACAGCAAGCGTTAGAGACAGCAACCTTTAGAATCTTCAATCACGATAATAGCGTATAATAAAAACTTACAGTACCAACA